>BQKZ01000778.1:75863-95725 GCA_036244855.1 Temnopleurus reevesii
CCCCCCCCCCCCCCCCCATCAGCTGACACTGAAAATATGACAGGGGCGGATCCTGAGTGCGCCGCGCCATCATCCCCTATTGTCGTGGACCAGTTTCGTCCATCATCTCTTAACATATCAGATGCAAGGAAAACGCATTTCAGGATCATAAAAATCCAACATTTTCTGATGGGGCAGGCCCCAGACCTCCAACAAGGGATTCGGACATGTTGTCCTAACAACTTCCTCTCACGCAGGGACCATTCTGGGCTCTGCCCCTCCGTATAAAAACTATTTTGATAGACAACAACATCGTCATCAAGATTTAAGAGAACTATTACACTGGTCAACAAAATTTCACTTTTTGAAAGTTGTCTGCGTTTTTTAGCTGATTTAGGGTGAATCTAATGCGCTGAATCCAAAAATCACATTGGTTTCATTCAATCAGGTCAAGTTTTCGAGCTATCCCCATATGTGATTTTTTACGTTTTGTTCACATGTAGGCATGTACGGATCTCTTTTGGAAGATGTTGGTGGAATAAAATGACATGGCAGATGAATATTTTGGTTAGAAATGTTTATACTGATAGAAAAAAATATTAAGGTCCAATAATAATTGGTGATTTTGTTGAAAATGGCTCAGTTTGAGGCCCTGAAACCTCAAAATCCTCTAAAATTCGGATGGGGAAAAACATACAGTTATTTTATCAAAATTAAAGGGTTAGACCAGCCAAAATATTTATTTTTCAACAGCAGAACATAAATCTAGTAAAGAAAACTCAAAAAGTTTGAGAAAAATTGAAGAGGTAAAGAGAAAATGATGAATTTTGAATAATTTAAAAAGTGATGAAAACAATGCCAAAATCACTAGACAAATTTGCAAATTTGGTGACATTGGTGATGAGATATAGCTCGTTCACCATTTATTCTTTACCCATAGATGAGAATAAATACCTATAACAAAAAGAAAAAACTTAGAATGTTCAGATTTTAAAAGAAATTTAACAAAATAAACATTTTAATATTTCCATATTTTTTGTATATATTTCATATACCGAAACAATTGATTTTCATAATATTTCATCATTTTAATGAATAGATTATCATAAATATCAAGGCATATATTTACAATTTTCTTATACGAACATGATGATGTAGTACAGCTGGTAATAAAAGGTGTCACAAAAGTTGCCAATTGGTATATAATGATGTTTATTACTTTCATCATTTTTTAATAAAAAAATCATATTTTTCACAATACTTGTTCATTTTTCCTCAATTTTTTTGTTGGTTTTGTTTATCTAATTCATGTTCTAATGTTGAAAAATAAGTATTTTGACTGATCTTCCAGTTCAGTTTTTATCCAATAGCTTTCTGCTTTGCCCCATCCAATTTTTGGAGGATTTTAACGTTTCGCGGCTTGAAATTGAGGTATTTTCAACATAATAACGAGCAAATATTGGACATGAATATTTATTGCCATTAATGTTATAATTTCTAGCAAAAATATATATTTTCCATGACGTTTCATCCCACCAAACCCTTGGAAAGGGCTCCACACAAGCATCCAAGTGAACAAAACATAGAAAACAACATGTGGGGATAGCTCGGAAACTTGACCTGATTGAGCAAAACCAAAGTGATTTTTTGATTCAGCACCTCAGATTCACCCTAAATCAGCTGAAAACCACAGACAACAAATTAGCTGTTGACCAGTGTTATTTAGCCATTTTGAAGTTGGGTAAATGGTTGGTCACGTGCAATTTTTGCATGAAATTAAGATTATAAAACATAAAACTGGTCAACAAAATTTTAGTTTTTGAATGTTTTCTGTCTTTTCTGACTTGATTTAAAATGAATCTGATTCGCTGAATCCCCTAATTACAGTGGTTTCGCTCAATCAGGTCAAGTTTTCGCGTACTCCCCACATGTTATGTTTACGTTTTGTTCACATGGACGTCGTTGGTGGGGTAAAACGACATGATAAAAAAACGTTTTAGTTAGAAATGATTATATTAATGGTAAGAAATATTCACATACAATACTTATGGGTGGTGATGTTGATAATGACTCAGTTTGAAGCTATGAACTGATGAAACCGCAAAATCCTCCAATAATTGGATGGGACCAAGAATAAACTTATTGAATTAAAACCAAACGGGATGACAAGCCTAAATATTTATTTCTCAACAGTAGAATATAAATCATGTAGACAAAACAAAAAAAAAAGGAAAATTTTACAGGTAATAAGAAATTTATTAATATTTTAAGATATAAAAATGATAAATAAGATTAGAAAGAAATTACTAGAAAAATTGGCAAATGAGATATTTGTTTTTCTAACCCTTTATCTATACATCTATGCATATTTGTCTTGAATGATGTACATTGTTTTCACATTTTTTTAAATCGAAAATTCATATTTTTCATATTACCTGTTCAATTTTACTCAAATTTGTTCTGCTTTGTTTATTTTACTATACTGTTGAAAAAAAAATATTTTGGCTTGTTTAGTTATGGTCCAATAACTTTATGCTTTGCCCTATCCAAGTTTTGGATAGGTCCACGGCTTCAAACTGAGCGATTTCCAACATGATTACCAAAAGTATTGAACCTGAATATTTCTTGCCATTAATAAAATTATTTCTCACCAAAACTATTCATTTGTCATGTCGTTCCCCCCCCCCCACCAACACCTTGAAAAAGTGATTCAACCATGTGGTCATGCGAATAACGTAAAAACAACATGTTGGGATAGCTCAAAAACCTAACCTTCTTTAGCAAAACCAATGTGACTCTTATAGATTCAGCGCATCAGATTCACCATAGATCAGCTAAGATCACTGACAACAGATTTGTTGCTGATGATTTTGTAGGGAAAGGGGGGTGTTTACTATCCGATAATGGACAGACAAACAATTTAGCTATAAAAAATTCCCCTCTAAGCGTTTTTATTTTCTTCTTCTTTTAACCCAATGTACACTAAATTGATTCTAGGATTATTTTGCCCAAACCATCAGCTTACGCACTGCAAACAATAGAAAGCACGCTCTGGCTATTGTGTGTACTCCCTAATTTTACAGACATTAGAACACTTCCCATAGAGATGTGTAGTTGTGCCAAAATGCGAACGAAACCAGACAAGTGATTGCAAAATGAAGGGGGGGGATGCGCCCCTGTGTTTTCAATCGCCATTCCCGAATCTTACAATCTTACGTCTTCAATGTCTATTAGACATAGGGGGTGTTGGTAGAAAGTTGCAATCAATTGCAAATTGATATCGGTATGCAATCAGAATCATTGTTTCATGCGCGTATTTTCGCAAGCTCAGACTGTGCACGAGTGAAAATGTGTCAATTTGCCACTGATTTGCAGCTGATCTAAAATCCACTACAACCCTCTAGACACCCCCATACAGTGTTTACGAATAAACTTGGTAAGGCCTATTAATTTTCAGATTTTGAAAATGAGACTGTTGCTGAAGATTTTTATGACCAGATTGCAAACACCATGAGCATGGTGATCTGGTGATTCCATCGTCACCCAATGACTGAATAATGGACGTTGAACTTCCATTGGATGTGTTTGCAAATGATTAAACATTAAAAATATGAAATCACCATACGTGTATGGGAAGGGGGGGGGCATGGGGCCCGGGAATCCCAGGTAGACAGAAAGGGCACAGGATGAAACCTTTTTGCATGTTTTATTGTATCCTACTATATAATTCGCCTAATCTTGTGTGTAAATTTGTTTGATGTTTGGTTGTTTGTTTGTTTGTTTGGCTGCGTATTTCTCTCAACCTATTACACCAATCATCTCCAAATTTCTCTTTTCCCCGTTTTAGATAACAGAAAGAAACCTTAGACTATTAACAATTACTGTCGATGCCTAATTATGATTTCATATTTCACAATTCGTAACTTTCATTCGCTGCGCCCTGAATATCAACTAGGTGTACGCAATTCTCTTTAACTGAGGCGTCAGCGAACACGAGGTTATGCACGGGTACGGTGTGACCCATAGAGTGTGTGAGCAGTATACGCCATGCTTTCGCTCGCCGGAGCGATGGCCCGGAACAGGCGGAGCGATTGGTGGTATTGTCTGCCATGTGTCTGCGGTATGTGGGTTCGCATTCATTTTCTGCTTGAACGTGAAGCATGTTTCAAGAGACCGATGATGGCCGGGTTGTGGGGGGAGGGGAGGATAAAGAGAGAGAGAGGGAGAGAGAGAGATAGAGGGGGAGAACAGAATACTAGGGTCTTCACCTTGGAAGCCGGTCTCAGCAGAATGGGGCCTACAAAAATATTTCATTCATGTCATACTTATCATTATCTTTTGCCCCAAAGTTATTATAGGAAGGCAAAACTACACATACGGGCAGATCTGCTAGTCTTCTAAATGAGAGGAGTCTGAATCCTAAATCCATCGATTTCCGAATTCTGTAAATCCCATAGATTCTGTGCAGGAGCCACCGGGTTCCAGAAGTCACTGGGTTAATTGGGGTGCACAATCTGCATCCCAAATAAAGCTGCTGCTAATGTACTAGCGGTCTGCCACCCTTATTGCACCATAATTATTCAATGTGATTGCATGATGCTGGTACATCCAGGAAATCTTTACCAAATAGGAGGCATTCCCATTTTTCTATTGGTACTAGATGGATAATGCCAGTTGTCCAGTTTTATTTTACCCTTTATGTGTGATGTAAGTGAAATCCTACAAATGGGGGTATTAATGGCGGTTATTGTCATGATCTATGTTAGCGCCCCACTTGAAACACTTGAGAGCAGTGCAGTGTAGGAAAGCTTAGAGTTCCTTTACCGTATTTACAAAGTTTTCGACAAGCCATAAATTTGAAGGTCTTTTTTTTTCTCCAAATGATATGCAGCATCTCACTTCGATTCAGCTGAAAATTTGTTGAGGAAAAAAGCACAGTAACATTAACACGATACATGTATAATCCATTTCCGAAAAATTAAGTCGAACGCCATTCCAAAGCTTCTTTGCAATGCTATTCAAATCGAAACCGGCTTGTTACTGTTGTGTCCGCACAGTTCAATACACGACACACGGCTTTATTGTCCATGACCTACTTTATTTTGCGGAAATAGTTTATATCGTGTTAATTGTTTTCTTACCTTATTTTGTGATTATCTTGTGATTATCTTGTGATTATCTTCAATACTATTCAGGTTATGGTCACCTTGCGCCTAGCACCGAACTCGGTCGATCCATCTGCATCATCTACGCCCTGTTTGGCATCCCCCTCAGTGGTCTCCTCGTCACCATCATCGGCCAACAACTCAAAAAGCGTCTCCGCGGGATCTGGGAGCGACTCCTGGCCAAGTTACACTGCATCACATCCACCAACTCGACCCTCCGCCACCGAATCGCGCTCACCTCCGCCGTCACCATCACCGGGGTGACCTTCTACATCATCCTCATCATCATCCCCGCCTGCATCTTCAACTACGCGGAAGGCTGGGACTGGCTGACGAGTCAGTACTACGCCTTCATCTCCTTCACCACCATAGGGTTCGGGGACTACGTCGCAGGAGACGGCCACACATTGAACTTCATCGGTCGCATCGTCTACAAAGTCCTCCTCATCTTCTACCTCGTCTTCGGGATGGGCTTCGTCACCATGCTGCTCCAGGGGATGCAGAAGAGGAACGCTAAGAAGGTCAAGCAGTTCGCACAGCGCAGGGTCATCCGCAGGATCAAGAAGAAGAAGCGCGTCCGGAAACCCGGGCTGGACGCTCCAGATGGAGGATCCATCTCAAAGGAGCTTCCATCGGAGAGTGATGAGTACGTTGTCATAACAACCGATGTTGTCCTGGAGGATGGCAGTCAGGGGGAGGTGTTTGAGATGAGCGAGCTGGAGTCTGGGGTCACATATGAAACAATCTCTGTCGTGGATGACACCATGCAAACACAAACTGTCACTTTCATAGACGCTGCCTCGCAAACTGAGTGGCCTAAACGTGTCAACAGTTGCTGCAATTGCTGTTGCCAACAAATGATTGAAACGAACGGTAATGGTGCAATAATGACGACAGAATCTTTGAAATCATCATCCTTATCATTGTCCAAATCGAATGGGAACAATGACCCCACCACGACGTGGAAGATCACAGAAAACTCTTTGTGTACTGACGAGCAATTATAGCTAAGAATGAAACATTGTATAGACAATATTTTTAGATCCCATTTATTTACATTCATTCTCTGTATTCGTATGCACAATGAAAATTGAGTTTTACAATTATTTACAAATACGTATCTTGCTTGAGGCTCATTTCCATCATGATATTATTCTGAAGGACGATATTTTTTTTTAAAATTCCATATATGAGGAAGTTATGAACCGTCTTGACTACTGAAGCTCAAGCACCAGTTAACATGGCTATTCCCTCTGGATGTCGACGTTATTCACAGACTCGATGTATATAAAAGGCAAAATTAGGAAAGTGTTTAAACAACAACTGCAAGGAATTAAAATTGACTTCAATCTAAAATTGAAACGGGGTAAAATGTATTGGTATTGAAATCAATTTAATTCCAATCTGGTGTTGCCTTATATGAACGCAGTCGATTTTTTGCAAGCTTAGTAAGTGCAAATGGGAAGGCACAGCCCCCCCCCCACACACACACACACTTTCCAAACTATTCCGTGATGTTCATGGTATAAATTGCATTGTTTGCTATAAATACTCAGAATAGTGGAATAATGGAATCATCTGGATTATCTATTGTTTTGAGCACTTTTTGTGTGGGTTTTATGGGGCCTAAATGACTTTTAGCTCGTAAAGATCTCTGTCATGTTTATTAGATTTAAAAATCAGCTGAAAAAAAGCCTCTTGGACTGCACAAAAAATAAACATTTTAACATTTAATGCTGGTTATTCTATCACTTTGTGTGTGCTGGTTCAACCATAAAACTTCCAACGCTAGATGATGCCATTTTCAAGTGCAGAAAACATTAGTGTAATTTTCGTTTGTCGGTCCATGTTAAAACTTCTGGGGAACAAAAGCAACTATAGAGGACTCGACTTCATGCGGGAAACATGCTAAAATCTAAATGTTTTCTGTCAATCTTTTCCAGATTTTCTTTCTTGTTCGTTTTGTTTCTTGTGCATTTTATATTCATGAGTATTTTGCGTAAAGCCCCGGTCACATAGGACCGCGGAAGCAACACGATTCACCCCGACTCGTTGTTCTGAGGCAGTTAACTGTGAATTAACAAAGAGTCGGGGTGAATCGTGTTGCTTCCGGGGTCCTATGTGACCGGGGCAAAAAATAGAACGTAGGGACGAGCATTTGGTCACTCAGGACAAACGCTGTGGGATGCCGCTCCACAGATTTTGAAAAATTCAACATCACTTTTTTCAAGGGCAACTTTTTCAAAGGATGCTTTGTTACACTCTTAGGGGCTGTTGTTCAAAATCAACTGCAACTTTGCACATTGTAATGCGCATTTTCATTCGCGCATGGTATGCGCATTTAAGAAGACGCGCATGAAACAATGGTTTTGATTGGCGCGTTCCGATCAACTGCAACTTGCGATCAATTTGCAATTTTTGAGCAACACCCCCGTAGTTACATTCATAACCTCTTATCTACTTTGCTTTGAGTGCCTTGGGCTTCTAATAAGATGGAAAATGTTTTTGTTTTCATTCATATTTCAACTTTGAGTCATTTTCAGTAAATATTTCAGAACAATTCTGGATGGGTGCAGCTACAGCACACAGGGACTACATAACCGACGCGGGGCGGGCACTTTTTGCAAGCTTAGGGGGTGTTGTTCAAAAGTTACAATTGATCGCAAGTTGCAGTTGATCGGAATTTGCCAATCAAAATCATTGTTTCATGCGCGTCTTGTTAAATGCGCGCACCAAGCACTAATGAAAATGCGCGTTACAATTTGCAAAGTTGCAGTTGATTTGCAGTTGATTTTGAGCAACACCCCATTAGTTGGTATAAATGATGATGCACCGCTCCTCCCCCCCCATACACACGCACACTTCCCAAACCATTCCGTGATGTTCATGGTATAAATTGCATTGTTTGCTATAAATACTCAGAATATTGGAATAATGGAATCATTTGGATTATCTATTGTTTTGAGCACTTTTTCGTGTGTTTTATGGGGCCTGTTACATAAAAGAGATAAATTGAATATTGATCGTATCTCTATATTACATGTTTTGCCTACGAGTAATTTGTATCGCAAGTTTGATTGCATCAACCAAGCCCCTATGGTGTGGCAAATAATTTGTAATTGTACTGTAGACAGGTTTTATATACTTATGGTGGAATGTATGGTTGATTACAACCGTGCATCTCAAGATTGATAAATTTTAATGTTTATTACACGCGCTTTATGTATATTTATTACACTGTACAAGTTGCATTTGTTCTCGTTTGTAAGAGTGAACTTTAATATGAAAGGTGTTGGCGAATTTGTGTTTTTAATTCATCAGTATTATCAGTGCTCTTGGTATTTTCTTAAATAAAACAATTTTAAAGTTATAATTATGTAAATTTGATGAACAAGCACAATCGGATTGTTTTATGCTCACAGTACTTTTTAACGCAAATTTTTATTTTTTTGAAACAACTCGATTTTGTTAATTTGTGGAATTCGTGGAGGAGTTATTTTTAAGAAAATTGAATAAAACCAACCATAAAAATATTGCTTCTTGTTTTTTTTTCATTTGTAAGCAAAGGACTCACTCATATTGCAAAGACAGAGCTAAAATATACGACTTGTAACGGTATACAAAATAATATTTCATGAACCGTTTAAAGTCCGATGAATTACAAGTCCATGTTACAAGAATTACGAGTCCATGTTACACCAGGTTATCCACACCTTGATTTTGCTGTGAATGAGGTTTTTACCCAAAGTTACTGATTTTCTTACACCCCAAGCACTATTCCGACAATCGAAACATTTGAGTACAATCCTTATACAAGCACTCTCATGCAGGGTGTTAAGAAAGCACTTGCGTTTTTACATTCAGTGCCTGTATGAGCAACTTTGTTTTCATCGGTGGACGATTTATTGCTGTGTATTTATCTTCATAAACATCAATTCAGACCGTACTCTTGAATTAATTGAGTAACATACTGTCCACACAGTTATTGGCTAAATAATCGATGATTTTTTTTTTCAAACCCAAGTAAAGTTTTACCATTATGACCAGATGACCAAAAGTCCACAATCGGTTCGACGCACTTTAAACAACATTTGTGGATAGTTGAATAATTATGTTGCGCAGTATTAGATAAAGTGCTGGCACTGTGCTTATAATAGTGAATGTATAATTATCAAAAAATTGTTCCTGTTTTGTGGATTTTGGAGCATTTACATATTATACAGTTTAAGTTTAGAAGGCTAAACAAATGGGCACACAGGTATTCCTATAAACAAACAAACTATTGCACAAATCAAATTCATACATTTCATACAGTTTATTTGAAAATAATGGCGTTATACCACTTCTTAATACATTTCATTCAATACAAAATAAATATAAAATTATGTACATATAACAGTGACTGAAATTCAACAGAGATAAGGCACAGGCAATGCGATCGAGACACGACAATGTCAGAATTTGACAAAAAAAAGGATTATAATATTTATTGTGGTTCGTTGGTCCTGCGAATTTGTAAATATACAGAACGACAAGTTGAGTGTTCTGATCAAACATTTTCTCCTAACAAAACGATTTGATGAATTTATTCTCTTTCACAATTTTGCGGTTTTTTTCCTGCCTCGGCCAAGCGTTTTTTTTTTTTTAAATTAAAAACTCTCACTGAGCGCACAAATTTCGCGGATCAGACGGTGGATCTACGTTCGGCATGCGCTCCAATGGGGCGATGCAGGCTAATAACGCAAAGGTGTGAGTTGGTCTTTAAACCCATTGTTGGAGATTTCGGAGAATTTTGTGATGATTCAGACGAAGAATTATAATAAGACAGTGCAATGAGCATGAATAAACAATCAGGTCGGTAATGATGTGGCAAGCACGAATAGTTTTCAGCATTCTGAAAATGAGTTATGATATATTTACAATACTCAAATCATACATTATAGCATACAACAATGACGAATATAAATGTCTTATTTCACATGTCATTGAAATTTATGCATAATCAGCCTTATGACTGGCTTGGGGGTATATTACTTATAAACGAATTAATGACATGAGTTGGCTATTTTTCGACCTATAACACAGATGTTCAAGACATACACTGCCATCTTAAAAACGAACTAGTTACATCTACTTGACGAGTAGTCAAGAGGGAGCCTTCTTGAGAAATCGTTATTATTTGACTAATTCCCAATAATAAATAACTGAAATTCAGTCAAACTCAACGAGAAAAATAATAATATTAGACGAAAATCATAGGTTACTCCCGCAGCTGATTGGTATATCGTCATTTTAGCATCGTTTTAAGGGTTTGCAATCCATGGCTCCTGGCGAATTAAAGATTGTTCAAAGAAGAAATTTCGTATTTGCCATTTGATGATGTCATAATACTCAATCATCATCGTTTCGTCAATGTAACTATTGCCATTCAACTGACCGGTGTAATCACATATCACGCCAAGCCAGCGTTAACACTATTTCAGTTCTCAAAATAAAAGTAACTTTTCTATACCATTATGATTCGATTTGACACTTAAAATATACACTACGTACGGGTGGATTCACGATTTGAGAATAAAGGGCGCGACTGCTTTTTTTTGTACAACCGGCGGCATATGACAAATCATTTAAAAATACCCCCGGCAACTCCTTGGTCGTTTTAAATAGCAATTAAAAGCCCCCTTCCACGAAAGCAAACCCCCTCCTAATGGCGTTAAGGGCCATCACTGCATTCGAACACTTCCCATATATCGAACTGTGAGTTGTAATTGAAAAGCCATATATGCATTATTATGTCAATGTATCAAAACTTCTCAGAGCTAGATATTATAATCGTTTGATCAATCGGATTTCCCGCGGATATTCCACGGATGAAAAACTGATTGAAAAGACGGAAATCATTGATTGTCATTGTTCTCATATCTAACATCCAATCGTTTCAGGATCATTATCTTAAAATTCATTCAAATTTTGGAATGATACATCTTTCCTTTGGCGACCCCCCCCCCCCCAAAAAAAAAAAGGAAAAAAAGAAAGAAAATAGCAGCGAATTATTGTTTTCAAAAATTCTACCCGTCTAAATATTGGTCATTATGTAGAGTACGTGACCTCTTACTTATCTGCTTATATATCAGGTCATGAAAACAATGGCTTGCCAGATTGTTTTCCAATGGGGGGGGGGGGGGGGGCAGGTGCGTATTCAGCATTGTTCAGGATGGCAGTTGAATTGGGAAGAAAACGGATTCCAATTATCTAATAAGCAAAAGTGAAAACAAAATAATAATAAGAGAATAAAATAAATATTTCGTCTCTTTTTCTTCACATTATCTTTCGAAAATGTTATGGGGTCACCCGCCCCTGGATACAAAACTGGAAAATGACGGTGTTGTTCCCCCCCCCCCCATCCCCTTTCCAATCAAGACAGGAGCCAACAAAGTAATAAAGCCAATTCAAGAATAAATTTGCCTTCCCGTGCACGGAATTGTTGGCTATAGTGTTTGCCCCATCTATCTCCAAAATATCGGGGCAACATACTAAGGGCCTCTTTCATCAATTTCAACTAATCATTCAAAAAAAATATCTATTTCAAGTGTATATAATAGCCAACATCTGTACGAACAAAATAAATTGCACATCTTTTTGTTTCATGTCCTATTGTATAAACAGTTCACAAAATCAAGGATTACACCTATTGTTTTCTCCTTAATTGATATTTTTAGGCTATCCTATAGTTTCGAAATGGTAAGAAACTGATAATCGGAGGTTACTCATACTACAGTAATTACTCTTCAGCCATTTCCGCATGTCATTGTCATCATTACATAATACATAATAAAACATAGTATGTCAAAGCAAAAAGAACAATAAGTTAGTCCCGAATAACATTTTAAATAAAATAAGCGAGTTGTATTCTTTCCGGTTGATCTTTACATCTTCTGAGAGCAAATTATTGCTCTATATTAAAGTGAAAACAGTTGGAAGTATGAACAGTCAATCCCAACGGAGCGAAAATTCACCCTTTAACTATCTAAAGTTCACTGAAAGTATAAATTCCATAATTTCACTCCTCCATGGGTACGATTTGAGACCAATTATGGATATCTTGCCAAAACGGAAGTGTGCTTTTTAATTACTTTACATACATGTCGAAAAATATAACGCCGCCATACACATTTGGTATGGAAGACTTTTGATTTAAGATTGCACAAATACTAGTTTAAATAATCATGCTGCAAAAGCAGGTTACCAATTTAACACCGACTGAGATTATGGTACAACACCAGTGATTTACATTGCTGAATTACATTTATTGTAATCAAACACGTACCGATTGGAATAAAAGGCATATGTTCTTTCTTTGCAACATATTCTAAATGATGATCATTGGAATCAGCTCCATTCATCAATTGTGCTGTTCTTACACTTTTCTGGTGTTTGACATTAAAAGCACCGACTTCGTTTTAGAATCGGTGTTAAATGATTACCCTGGTTTTTGCAGTGATGTCAACACGCTTCATCAATATACAATTGGATCTCTCTGCCGCTGCCGCGCCAATCGAAGGAGTTCGTATGTTTTCTGCCGCGCGCGGGCGCTCCTCTCCATAATGTCTTCCGTACGTTTGATTAACCAGTCGGCAAACTTTACCAGTCGCTCGTTGGGATCTGGAGAAAAGAGAGGGAAAACGAGAAAGAAAGAAAACAGTAATTAATAAGCATGGACGAATTATAGATGAATATATACCAAGGTGTCATAATCTTAAAATCCCAATACGAGAAGTTTTGCTGAATGAATATGTGTAATCTTTTCCTGATATTTCTTTAAGAATTTAACAATGACATGGTAATAGTTTTTAAAAAAAATGAATGAAAATCGGTTTTTTTTTTAGTTGTTTGGTTTGGCGCGTTTGTTTTATTTCACTATACAGTTACCAGTATCAGTATTTCATATTTTCAAATATTTTCAAATTTCAATTGTAGACCTAGACTTAAATGAGGAGCTGTTTCTTCCTGATGTGTCCTGTTACATGAAAATATACACGATTGATTGAAAATGAATTGCATCTCTGTACATGTATTGCCTTATGCTAAGAATTAATATTTATCGTAAGTTTAATAGAACATTTCACGTTTCGGGCCCTTGGTCCGTGACCTTACTCAAGCAATACTTATATTTCGTTTTATCCTTTGAAATTAATGATTACGTGTTGATGTAATGCGAATTCTTATTGCTAAATTTAGATAAACCACTGAAAAAAATCTCAAATTTATGCCAGAGAAGGGTTCATATGGGTAATTCACTGTGACGTTTAAGGCGGCTAATTTCTGAAAGGGGCGCTATAGGGCGTGGCCTGAATCAGGGTGTATGTATCATCTTTCCAAAAGGTTTGTTATATTATCAAAACTGACCTCGCTGGGTGTAAAAAAAAAACAGGGACCCAAAAGATGCCCTTGGGAATAACGAACATCATCTTACTTTCAGGACCACATACACTCGAATTTATTATTTTCTTTTCCAACGATCGAGTATGGATAAAGGACATTCGAAATATTGGACATCGACATTGCAACGAATGTTAAGAGAGTTGAAATTTTGGAATAACGAACCTTCAAAGAAGGTACTTCGAAGAGTCATCCCCCCTTTAAAATTGGTCACACATATACCCCACTCCTTTAACCCATTACTAGTATGTTTGTTATATAGGGGCCTAAAAGCTGTCCGTGTGAATACCGAACACCATTTTGTTTTCAGGAACACATACCTTCGGAATATTTTTTTCTTCGTTTTTAGACGAGTGATTATAATATAAGGCCATTCGAAATATTGGACATCAACATTGTAGCAAATTTCCAGAGTGATGAACTTTCGGAATAACGAATCTTTGATGAAGGTGCCTTACATCGACAAGAGGCATCAGTCCCTTTAAGACTGGCCACACATGCGCCACTCCTATGACCCACTATGTTTGTTATCGTTATCCATCGTTACCAGGGACATCGTCATTAAGGTATGAACATGATATAGCACCCCAAGATGAGAAGGCAGTTTGGTTTCTCCTGTGTTTTTCGTCAGAAAATGATTACTAATTTATGATGCATCACGAGAACTGTGGTTTGGCGGTTCAAGTGGATGACAAAAAATGATTGGACAAGCCACCTCATCGAAGTGTGTTTGTGTGTATGTGTGTGTGAGAGGGAAAGAGAGAGGGAGAGAAAGAGAGAAAGAGAGAGGGAGAGAGAGGGAAAGAAAGAGAGAGGGAGAGAAAGAGAGAAGGTGTGATGTCATAGTACGTGGAGAAACATGAGAAATTAGAGATGCAAAAATTTTAAGGCATATTATGTAAGATTTTTTCTTAGCATTTTAAATTCTCAGCTGTCAGATCCGAACTTTCATCTGAATAGTTCGTGATGTACATAAAATAAGTGATGAAAATATAAGGCTTAAACTTCAATGCTAGTGCTTCAAAACAGCAAAAATGTAAAATGTTACCTCTCCTGGCACATTGTGCTGGAATTGCATGATCCTAGTGACGCCTTTTGGACCTCCAGGAAGAACAGAGCCATTGATATAGCAATGGCTCTGAATGGAGTGCTCCTTCCGTTATTTTAGAATTTGAAAATATTTGTCTCTATGTATTGAATTTTAGTTGTATATATTCATGTATATTGTTTTCAATGTATTCTGATTATTTTTATGACGGTAAATAAAAGCAAACCAAACCAAACCAAACGCAATTTAAAATTTTCATAGATATTTAAGCCGGGCAGTCACATACGTAGGGCCCCCGAAGGAAGACGATTGAACACGACTCTTTCTTCTGAGGCAGTAAACTGTGAATTTACAAAGAGTCGTGTTGAATCGNAAATCAGCTGAAAAAAAGCCTCTTGGACTGCACAAAAAATAAACATTTTAACATTTAATGCTGGTTATTCTATCACTTTGTGTGTGCTGGTTCAACCATAAAACTTCCAACGCTAGATGATGCCATTTTCAAGTGCAGAAAACATTAGTGTAATTTTCGTTTGTCGGTCCATGTTAAAACTTCTGGGGAACAAAAGCAACTATAGAGGACTCGACTTCATGCGGGAAACATGCTAAAATCTAAATGTTTTCTGTCAATCTTTTCCAGATTTTCTTTCTTGTTCGTTTTGTTTCTTGTGCATTTTATATTCATGAGTATTTTGCGTAAAGCCCCGGTCACATAGGACCGCGGAAGCAACACGATTCACCCCGACTCGTTGTTCTGAGGCAGTTAACTGTGAATTAACAAAGAGTCGGGGTGAATCGTGTTGCTTCCGGGCCTCTATGTAACCGGGGTCTTAATGATGCATGACTAACTTTCTTCGCTACAAATTTATTAAAGAGCCCTCAAAGCAACATTAATCACCACGTCCGTTTAAACCCAATATCTTACAGGCCTTGATTCCATATTGATTCCGAGATGATCTTGAGCTGATTCCAAAATCATCTTGATCCTCCATCGATATGGAGTCTTCCTAACCAAGGATTATCACAAAACAAAAGAAAATTATGCCTAATGTGCGTCTTTATCCTTTCGAATAAAGTTTTAACACAGTTTCAGAATTATGAGCGATTTACAAGGGCGTTCCCTTTAAACCCCCTTCACACATCCTTTAATTCCCCCATTGTCTCGTCACCTGTTTAGCGGATGAGTTGTCCTCAAGGTCTTTAAAACAAAAGATATCAATTAATCTGTGATCAATTTACAAGACTGTTACTGTCCAATACAAGGAGTATTGCTACTTTTAAAGGGCACATCTGTTAAAGGTCTTGTGAATACGATAAGTTAGGCCTATACACATGGCGTGCCTGTAAAGCAGTTCTTACAACTGAATGCACCTACCCGTTTTTAAAGAAGACTATAATAAATAAACAAATATGCTCGGTGTATACTACATGAAATTAAAGATTTTCTACTCTGCGCAGATATATACGGGAAAAAGATTGACTGACGTTGAGTTCGTTCAATCAGCACTCTACATACGTTTATGTTAGCGTCAGTCAAGCGTTTTCCCTGTATGAGCTAAGGTATATAGCGCCTTTTAACTAACTGTAATATAGTCATTATTATTATTTCTTTTAAAATCACGAAATAATCTATTTCTGTAAAATTAAGTCGAATGCAAATTCAGTTGTAATGGTACTTTCAAATCAGAACCGGCTTGTGATTGTTGTACCCGCACAGTTCAATACACGGCGTACAGATCTGTTGTTCCATGGTCCACTTTATTTTATGGAATTAGTTTATATCGTGTCTAAAGGATATAGGCTATATCTTAAATTTCATCTACATAATTCTTGCTATAGGGAT
Source organism: Temnopleurus reevesii (assembly GCA_036244855.1). NCBI lineage: Eukaryota > Metazoa > Echinodermata > Echinoidea > Temnopleuroida > Temnopleuridae > Temnopleurus > Temnopleurus reevesii. Next base: position 92,338 of record BQKZ01000778.1, read on the forward strand.
ATTTATCCTATCTATCTCTCATCCTCTTCTGAAATATATGTGAAGGAAATTTCAAAGCACATGCTCATAATCGATTCACCATGACATCATTTATAGGCGAAAGCTTGCACATTTTCCCAGAGGGAAGTTCAGAAAAAAGTTTTTACAGTATGTTGGCGAAATGGAAGGGGGTAGGGGGAGGAGGGGGCAGGAGGGTGTTATGAAGCAAATAATTAATTGTAAGCATTCAGTGGGGGAAGAGTTAAAACAATTAGCTTCACATTAGGTGTATTAAAAGACAACTTTCACTAATAAGTCATGTCTACATACTCTTAGGTTTGAACATGAAATCCCAAACAACATCCACCCCGATCAAACACACTTCTAACGAAAGAGAATCGTCACAAGACGTTGCCTAGACGACGAACACGCATACGTTACCGTACGTATCATGGCAGTGCTATTTCTTGGGTGAGAGTATCACCATTTCAGGCTGGACTCCAGATGAGTCTATAATCTTATACCGATTATCAAACAAGATTTCGTCGGGTTACAACAAGCCCAATTCAACAAAGTCATTTAAACGGCTTAAAAACACGAAAATGCGTCATTAAATCGCTGTTTTCAACACAAAGCTCTGATGTGTGAAGTTGTTATCCGCTTTTTAACTTTATCCGATATACAGAGTGAGACATAACTTCAATAGACAGAGTGTTAAACGGATTGAAATCCTTGTACATTATTTGGACTCGTGATGACCCATTTGATACATTTGTTTACCTCAGAGGAATCCAATTCCAAACTTTTTAACAATACCTCGCTAAAAGCAAACTAAAATCGAGACAAATCTCCGCCTCGCTATCATGACGCATTTTCAAGGACTCACTTTCAAGGACATAAAATGGAAATATGTATGTGTCATTATGAATGTCGTTCAAGGTGAGATGCATTGGCGCATCGCGGGGTGAGGGCAGCGCTTTAGGGCGCCAGCCCCCTGGTCAGCCATTGGGGGCGCTAAAAATTTGCTAAGAGGGGCAAACAATTTGAGCTGATGACAGAAAACAAACTTATTAGAATCTAGGCCTATATGAACTAAATATTTCAATATAAAAATGGGCACGTTCATAAACTTGGGGCTGACCAGCCAGACATTTTTCTTCCCATAAGCACACTTCTTTTCCACCCACATCCTTCGGCCGTCATTTTAACCCAGTCATTAATATACAGAATATTAGTTGACTATACATATATTGCCCCCAAAGAAAAATGGAATGAAACCGCAATAAACAATCGTTTGCCTCAATAATATTTGTTTTAACCCGTGACGAATTTTGGCCTTAAATGGCCCATTTCCGGGTCAATATGTGTCCATGAAACTTTGCACTATAAAAACATGATTTTAAATTTATCAAAAAAAAATCACATTTCTTTCTGCTTATATTTTTCTCATATAGTCTCTTTAAAAGCCTCTTGAATAAAATTCATAATTGACAAGCACCTGCAGAAAATGACCAGTAGCCCCTTGCAGGTGTTGACCTCAATCTGAATGACACTGAGACAAATTGACAGAAAATCTAGGGACCCCTAATCATGGTAATAGTGATATACACCGCCATCATCATTAAGTAAATTAACTCATACACCCTTGGGGAGCATTACAACATTAATTTTAACCTCTTTGTTCCGTTTTGTAACCCTCCTAAAAGTTATTTACGTTGTGTTCTATGGACCCTAACAATGTTATGAAGAATACTGTATTCAGAACTTCTATGACACTTTTAATTTTCCAAATACGACAAGTAGAAGCTATAGAATCTGTTTCTGTATTTTGCTATTGCTAAGCATGTAAGACTTGGTTATTATCATTGAAATGTAGAGCTACGAATACAGGCCCACTTGGCTATGAAATAACAACTGCAGTAATCACGTTTGATTACAAAGCCCCTTTTCACGCTTTACAAAATTGATTTGATCATCTAAAGAACATGACTAATGGATTAGGCCAGACATTAGGCCATAATATTCACACCTTAAAGACAAAACAAACAATAAAACCCCCTCTCAGTGATTGTTATGGAAAGGGAAAGCAATTCAAAAGACCAAAATTAACATTCAAGTTACAAATCATCCCTAAAAATATCAAATTAATGTGATTACCTATAGTGGTAATTTTCGGACAAATAATTGTTGATGGGTAAAGTATCTTCTGTAAATTTTATAATACCTTGATTGAAAATAATGATGTGATTTAATAAACGACTTAAAATCCCAACTAAAGACTCCTTCACACTATGCAGATGATGTTCAACAATCGGCCGATCGTAGAGTAGACATCGCATATTAATATCATACCGTGTTTAATAAATGAATACATCGATAAAAAGAAATAAGTTATGTTAAAATAAACAAAAGAGCAAATTAATTCCAGGTTATGAATTGATTATGTTGGAGCGCCTTGAGTAGTATTCACCTGAAAATGCGCATTATAGACACTTGTATTTATTTTTACTATTATCATCGATGAATAAATAGATGAATACAGAAAAATAAAACAAAGGCAGGAGCGTGGACCCTCTCCGCTCCCTCTTTGATTTTTTTTTCCAATTACAGAAAATCTCAAAATGGCGTCTTTAATTTATAATGAAATTGATAATGTTCCATAATGAAACTCTAGCGAATAAAGCATCATATCTATATTAAAATCTATCTATTTGGCGCTCGATACTGGAGCACATTTCATTCAACCTTGTAAAAGTAGCAATTGCTAAAACGACTCGAAACAGTTAACAGGAAACGGGAGTGGCTAAAATGAGGTCTGTGTGAATCAATTTAGGCGAAAAATAGAGAGTGTAAGTGCACTTTCGCAAATACAGTATATTTGATTCATTACTATCATGGGCTGAACCCTGAAAAAAAGAAGTCTGAGAACAAGTCAGTCTAAATTAGATCAAAATCTAGCACAGGTTCATAAGCAGCTTTCTATCATATACATGAATTACGAGTGATTATATGGTAGTCAACTACACTAAAGAGTGAAAACTGATATTTTTCACTCGAATCTCTTTTTTTTTCATCTTGATTGTTTCCCGAGTGAACATATTAATTACTTTTTCTTTTTAAAGAGAGAGTGTGTTTCTTCAAAAGGAACATGACTTGTAAAGTGGTAGACCTAAATGGTATCATTTGCCATAGGAAACTAGTGCTGACGGAAATTGAATCCGGGGCGACGTTATTGAAGTCTAAGGACATAACCACTAGACCACGATACCTCCAACAGTATACAGTCAAACCTGTCTACAGAGGCCACCCCAAGGGAAACAGAAAAAGTGGCCACTGTAGACAGGTGGCCTCTATAGACAGGTTCCATAACATGCATTTTCACCTGGAGGGAATCAATTTACGTGGCCAC
>BQKZ01000778.1:104579-119944 GCA_036244855.1 Temnopleurus reevesii
GGGGGGGGGGGGAGGGGTGGCGTTCAAAATAAATCCTGCCTAGAAGCTCTGGATATGAAGATATTATGCATTGTATCCCCAATATGAATATTCAGCTAACTATAAAAAGTATAATGGTAACATATATTTTCAAAATATATTCTTAAACAATTTCGTCCTTTGGCCCATATATACCCTTGAAAATCTATCCTCCCTGGTAAACTATAGCACCCCGCTGATTTTGGAATCCAACTCGAGACCTTCTGAGATCGTTCAAGTTTCACCTGAGAAAAAATATATGGGCCGCAGCAATATGTTATGTGGTCAAGATATTCGCATGATATGTCAAAGCATAAATGGGGCAATCGCAAAGTTCTAAAGAAACATAAATATTCTCTCTGCTGTAATGAACATTTTACAAGCTATTTGGCAAAGAATAGATGTTTTGGAACTATCTAAATGAACTTAATTTATACAAATATTGTCCCCATCATAAATGTTTGGCAAGAATCTGTCATTTCCGCTTGAAAACAATTCCCCCTAAAAATGACATTGACAGACATTAAATTTATTTCAATTTTCCTGCCATCCAAAAGAAACTAAATCATAATTTCCCATTAATATTCCCATCAATCATTATCATTTTTGTCACATGACCATCTGTACGACATCACCTGATTACCAGTCCATCATCACCTGATCACTATCACAAATCTGAAAATAAGTTTGGTTTTCCTTACATCCTGATTGGACCGAAATAGAGCGAAAAGGAGGATGTCTTGAGAGAATTGAAGGGTTTCTTTTTATTAGGGTTTTGTTCATTCTCTTTATGGAAGACTTGTTATGGAAAACCTCCAAATTAGGGGAATAAAAAAGAGGAAAGTATGAATTGTAGAACATAATTATACAAAGCTATAGATATAAGTATACATACTGTAATAGGAATCGATTGTAAATAATTGGAGATTGTACCATATAGGATAAAAGATCTATCCAAAGTAAATGTTATTCATTCGTCACGTGATAATTATGTTTGTCTCAAAACATAAATAGTTTATTTACACAACAAAAATTGGATTGTTAATTTGGTTCCATTATATTTGATTCCATTATAATAGAACGTTGATCGAATTTCCAACGCGTGTGTGACCCCCTGAACTTTAAAGGGTAAACCTTGCCAGAATCAGACAAATCTGAATCTTCCTGACAAAGGAAATTCGCCTCTAGGAAAAACGACAAGTACTCTGCTAAGAGGTAAAATGCTGATCACAAATCAACCTGCTTTTGAACTATGATGTTATCATTGCTACCCATTGTTCGAATCTCAGCAAAGAATGATAATTGCTGAATTGCTGAAAATTACAAATGAACTCAACTGAAAATACCACGTGCTTCCTATAGAATCAATAAATGAGATATTGCTTTTGTCCTCCAGGTGCATTCATGAACAGGTTTCACGCATCGTTTATCATCAATATGCCTCTGGAAAATGTTCAAATATACCCATTTTGAATTGTCGGCTACAAAAAGACGAATTGTGTATAATTATGATAACTAAGCTAGCTACATGTATGCCCGTATAAAAAACGCGAATTATTACATATGCAAAACGAATGGTATTAGTTTCTTCTATTGATATGTAAAATGTGGAAGAATAGTTTATTCAATAAAGTCTATACCAAGAGAAAATTAGAAGCGGATTCGGAAAAAATTCAACATGTCAATCAGTTCAAAATCTTGGTGTACGCAAAGGGGACCGTGGAACCGGGGTGAGGGATGTGGGCTGCATCCAAACCCATTTTTTTTAATGCATGGGAGTGTGTATAGATGAACAAAGTCTCGCTGTTCCAGCCCTCCCGTATTAATACCATGGAAACTAATAATATGGTAGGACCTATATGAACAGTATGAAAACAGAACTATCACATACAATCAACAATCACGGAGTTCAATGGCCTAACTAACCTACTCATATACTGCCGTGTTTGTTCTGTACTTTTTGTTCTGATTTAACCTTGTAGATTAATGTTATTGGACTAATATCAATTCAATGTAAGACTAAATAATGGGGTGATTTAATCATATAGTTGCCAGCATACCACACTCTTTGCCGTTTAACCCCCTTTTAAATATGTACATAAGATTTGGGCCCAAACTGAGGCGTCCGAGCGCCCCCCCCCCCCACACCCAACGTGCGCGCATGATCAACATTCGTTTATTGACAAATATTTATTTTATCGACATGGCTACACTTCTAAAGCAATCAAAACCAAAGTGCATTTCAGATTAAAAAATAAACATTGATACTAACAAATGAGAACATAGTTTGGTCATATAATAATGTCTATTAGACAGCCTATATACAAAATTATGTGTGGTACCGAAGCCTATTCGAAGCAACATTTGTTCTCTTTTTCATTTACCATTTCATATTTAAATCTATCTGTTCGTATATAAGTTATGACCGACAATTAATATGGCCTGAGAAGGGTAAGATTATTCCTAAATACATTGGTTAACTGGTTATCAATCAATTGATAAAGGCAATTTCCAGGCATTGTCAATTTTCCATAACAAAACAAGATACATTACAGCCAAATGCCATATGCATACCCGTACCAATTGAATACAATCTGTTTTGATGCCAGCAAAAGTTTGATTAATTATATTACAATTATTTGCGCATTTTGCCAACATTGCAACATTCATATTTAGAGGACAATGCTTGCATCAACCATCTATGCATCAACATCGTAAATGTATTGAGCTGAGAAATTATTGTTTTTAGTTTTTTTTTTTCATTAATCTCTGCAGGGATCGCGGACGAACGTTTGAAAAGTGAGAGGGCTTAAAGTTATATTAAGTATACGACCNAGCATTTGTTCTCTTTTTCATTTACCATTTCATATTTAAATCTATCTGTTCGTATATAAGTTATGACCGACAATTAATATGGCCTGAGAAGGGTAAGATTATTCCTGAATACATTGGTTAACTGGTTATCAATCAATTGATAAAGGCAATTTCCAGGCATTGTCAATTTTCCATAACAAAACAAGATACATTACAGCCAAATGCCATATGCATACCCGTACCAATTGAATACAATCTGTTTTGATGCCAGCAAAAGTTTGATTAATTATATTACAATTATTTGCGCATTTTGCCAACATTGCAACATTCATATTTAGAGGACAATGCTTGCATCAACCATCTATGCATCAACATCGTAAATGTATTGAGCTGAGAAATTATTGTTTTTAGTTTTTTTTTTTCATTAATCTCTGCAGGGATCGCGGACGAACGTTTGAAAAGTGAGAGGGCTTAAAGTTATATTAAGTATACGACCATTATAACCGAAGAAGATAACTTATATTTTTTTTTTGAGGGGTATAAACGATTTATTGGGGTTTTGTTTGTTTCGTTTGTCTGTACCGAGGCGGAATGAGTTGCCCTTGATAAATATTAATTTTACGATGATCATTTTGGGTGTGCTAATTATAATCAAAACACTAAGCACAGTATTTCAGTCATATTGAATTGGTTAAGATATAAGTGTATAATAGTGTCAGTTGCAACGTATGTTGTTTCAGTTTATACTTCTTAATACAATTAAGTGGATCAAAGATAAAAAAAAATATATATGTATAAGCTACAATGAGAAATCAAAGGGATAGTTTTGTTTGATTACTATTTTCATTTTGAAAAAAGGGGACATGCTAAATTTCTTGAAATGTTTATGATTGATGCCATATAACATTATGTACTTGTGCCTATACTTTATGCTTATATTTACTTCATAATTGGGTTGAGCTCTCTGTTTTAAGGGATGTGGGAGGAAGACCTGCATGTAATCACCGTTATGTTAGTCAGGCTATTTTTATCAGAAACCTTAGGAGCCACTTGAGCTTTTACTGCTCTTTTTAAAGCTGTTTATTTCTCTCTCGTTTTCATCATGTATGTTTATGTGATTCGTGAATGAAAATATAAAGGCATTATATGGATATATGAAAACAAAAATACGGTAAATAAAAACAAAACCAATTATCAATCGTCTACTACTAGTATTCTTCCTAGAACTGCTGAATAATTAGAGACTAAATAAATACATACACATACCAACAAAATGGTGAAACAAATGAACATTAGTATAACAAATAAATTTGTAATGAAACAAAATATCAAAATATTTACCTCTCCAAGGCATATCCATCTGAAGTGAGAGTCGTCTGAACTCAGTCGATAACTTTTTAGTTCTCGGTGATACCAATGCTGCTGTAGCATTGTTGGATGATAATCCCATAGAACTCCTCCTCGATAGAGGTGTGTGACCGTTACCATGGTTACTGCTTCCAGTCGGGGTGGATGTTGAGATGGGCGGAGGGTGACGCCCTTTCTTGTTGACTGCATCATAGTCTCCATTAGCCACGCCCATCACACTCCATCTCCAGCTTGGGCTGCTTGGTCCAGTGTGGGACTTCTTCTGGCGTCGAACCACCGTCTTCATGATCCCTGAAGTGGTTTCGAGATCCTCCACCGAGCTGATGGGGCTCACGCTCCGGGGAGAGAGATGCGGGGAGTGGCCGCCGCCGGGCTCCTCCCCGCGGATGGCCGGTGATCGCTGAAGAGGCGGTCGGGTGCGAGATGTAGAGGAGATGGAAGAGGAGGTGGAGGAGGAGCTACGGTCCGCATCCGATTCAGAGGAGCTGCCTCCATCCTCCGTGTTCTCCGAGATGCTGCTGCAAGCACTACTCCCGGACCGCACCAGACTCCGTCGATTATACCTCATCTTCTCCTTCGTCGGTGGACTAAAATGCAAATTATTATTATTGCTGCTTAAATCCTCAAACTTCTCCCTCATCTGGCTAACACCAGAGTCCAATGAATCCAATTCCAAATGCACGTCCGATTTTCTCCTCTCCCCACTCCCCATGGGTGATATAGAACGATTTGATCCCCTCCTCTCCATCGTCCGAATCATTTCACTCGGCGAGGATGATGATATTGAATTCAGTGATGAATTAGGCGAGCTGAAAGGACTACTAGCTGGACTGCAGCTTTCATTCGAACTACATCCACTGCTACTACTCTCCGTGATCCTTGCGGTCGTGCTACTGATCGATAAACTCCTGGCATCTCGAACCGTCACGGTTGGCAACTGATAAAAATCGTTACCGCTGCACACGTCTGACTCACTCTCGAAAACGCTCTCCTGGCCCGGTGTCAGATCATCAGATAGGCCACATGAAGCCATAATGTTTTTGAAAACGAAGAGCCGGTGCGTGCAAAGTATAGAGTTTCCACTGAACTTGATCGACAGACAATGAGGCTAATGTGCAAAGTGCAGTACAAATGTCGAACTTTGAAACTCGTAACAGAAGTTCCGACCTCGAAAAGAATGAAAATTCAACCACCCCCGGATCAAGAGAGGGAAATGGGCACGGTGCATGTGCGGTGTGAGTCAGGTGTTGACGATTTGCCAAACATTTGCTCCCTTTTTGCGGCTTGTGTTTGTATTTCGTGTGTATATATACAAACTGCGCCTCCTATCCTATTCGAACGAAAACATGCTGGGGATTTGAAAAGCGATTTTTAAAAGCCGCACTTACAATATTTGAACAATGGAGCCCTAAACTAGTTTGCGACATAACAATAGAAAATCACCCACCCTTATTGTTCGGGTGCTCTCGTCCGTTGTGCTTCGTCGTAGAGGTCGCACCACAATATCTCGGTTCCGTCAACTTCAGTCGCGAAAACTGGGATGTGAGAACAAGATCGATATTGTTGCGATGGGTGAATATCAAAGAATTACTTTTGTTCTTAAAGAATCAATGATTCTTTCAGGTTGTGGGTTGATATAGCGCGTTTAGTGTAAATGGATCAATAAACCACCGTAGCTAACTGTCTATACTTGGAGGTCATGTGTGTATAACATAATGATGGGTCTCCGTTGTGTTAAGCCAAAAACAAAACTGTTTGGTAGCCCAGGAATGTAATTCTTTGGCAATTAGCTTTTGAATTAAATCTTATTGGCTCTGGTAAAACAAAGGATCCAAAATTGAGAGTGAAGAGTCAAACTTTCAGGGGGGGGGGGGGAGGGGTGGCATTTCTCAATATTATACGAAATTTTAGGGCCCCTCCTCATTTGATGCCAAATCCCATCCGGTTTGATGCAAAGTGGACGACGGGATTTATGAGCGTCAAAGCTTGAGACCCTCGCCAATGATAGAGAACTACACATATTTCTACATCATATGAAAAGATAATTTAACTTTGGGGCATAGGGGAAGTCCCGTCACCCTCCCCGCCTGTTTTTGCCAATATTGGGTCGGAAGAAGGGGCCGCCAAGTAGTTTTCGTTTCAACCCTGGGTCTTGTTCTCCGTGTTTTACATTACTTTCCCCTATCCAATCACTATCGATCTTCACGCCAAACCATCCCTATTTCTCCACACTTCCACTTCTCTCTAACGAGATATAATCCATTTCAGTCAAACTAAGTTGTAAGCCAATTCAATGCTCCTTTGTAATGCTATCCAAGTCGGAACCGGCTTACGTCCGCGCAGTTCAATTCACTGCGTGCTGTTCTATTGTCCCATGACCCACCTTATTTTACAAAAATAGTTTATACCGTGCTCTCTCCATCTACACCCTCTCTATCACTTACTCTTTAAACATTCACTCACCCATTCACCCCCTCTCCTCTCGCTTGTCCAGTTGAGGACTGAGTAAGCTGAATGCCTTTTCCAAAAGTTCTGAGCTGAAATGCAGTCCTCTTGACTTACCACCACCCCCTTTCTCTCCCCCATCTCTCTCTCTCTCTCTCTCTTGTTCTCTCTCTCTCTCTCTCTCCCTCTCCCTCTCTCTCTCCCTCTTTCTCTTCCTCTATATCCCAAACCATCCCCACCCATTTCATCTCTCTCCAATCCGCCCCCCCCCCCTTGTCAGAGATAAAGGATGCGATTCTTTTTTTTTTGGTAGAGAAGAGCGCAAAATTGACCAGTGCAAGGGGTTGCAAAATTTTAGCTGATGGCCCTTCTTTTCTTTTCTTTTTTTTTGTTTTGCTTGGCAGCAACTCATGTTCACAAAATTGTTGGTGGGATGCAAAATTTGGCCTAATGCACTCTCTCTTTTTTTCTAAGTCATCTGCTTGGGGGTACATGTAGGGGGGGGGGGGTACAAAATGCCTAGTTGGTAAAGCGGAAAAAGCCCCTCTTTTTAATAGAAGTTTACAAATAAAAGATATTTTTGTCATTCTGTTCATTACAAAAGTCACATTCTGATGAACATTTAATACCAAACCTCATTTTCAACGACAACAAAAATGGATTTCAGTCTTTGTGTCATTGGAACATCGAAATGATACTTAAATATAATCTCAGAAGCTTTGGTATAATCTTCAAACAAAGTAACAAAATAAGATAACTGTAAAATATGATTTGTACTCAGGTTTTTACAAAGGAAAACGAACTATAACACAATAAAAGAGATCTATTTTAGAAAATATAATAATATAACTTCAGAAAATATAAATGATTTTTTTTTGCATTGATTTAAGCATTGCTCAGTCAATAATCATAGTCATAATCATATTGCTAGCGGGTAAATATAATGTGAATCTAACAATCAGGAGAAAATTGCTGTAGAAAATTAGGCTAGTTACATAGTAACTGGCAAATTGTGATGGAAGAAATGGTTATAATCATTTATCATTATTAAACACCATCTTCATACAGATGCCAACCGTTCCAGAAAATGCATGCTGCCAACATTAAATTATGAATAACACAACAGCTATAACAAAAGTAAGAATAAACATGGTAACAATAACCATTCAACATTCAAATTGTTATGAATGCCTTGAATTTATATAAAAATTCACCTCATGAATATTCCGGAATGGTTGGCATCTCTGCTTATATTACTACGTTTATTTGTCACAATCATCTCATCAGTATTGCTACATAAACATCTTAAAACTAACTGCATAGACTAAAGATGCTTATTATGCCTTTTTTAAGAGATACAACATGGTGGTTGATTTTTGTGTCAAAACTTATATCTGAAATGCAATATTTCCAGTAATACATCACAAGATCAGTCAAAGGGCAACAAATAAAATCTGCCTGATTCTTGTTCTGAAAACTATATGAATATTAAGCATATGCTTTAAACGCATCAACCATCTTCATACTGGATACAGTTAATTAGCTTCAAATCGCAAGACAATCTTTAGACTGTTCCGGCTATTCTGGCTTCCTTATCGGAGCCGATTTGGTGTCCCTTCCATAGAGCAATCTTGCATTATGCAATTTTCTTGATTTCTCCCATTAATCTGAGTATTCGGTATCTCAATGAAATATTTTCTATGTGTTCAAAATACTTCTGGGTGATACAATTGATACCTTCTTTAAAAAAAAAAAAATGGATTGTAGGCCGGCTGTTAAGTGTGCAGTGGGCTTTATAAATTCATATTTGCATTCTGGTTTCACCTCATTGATTTTCCGAAAAAATACAAGCCCAAATTAATGCATTCTTTCAAAACTGAATCCATGTTGCTTCTTTGCATGGGAGAGGACTGTCCAAACATAAAACTCTATGACCCATATTCTGATGTCAGGTTTAACTTAGACAAGAGTTTAAATCTGTGGTTTAAGTATGTATAGCCCAAAGTGCCAAAATTTTATTTAAATTGTATAATTCTTAAGTTAACTGCCCTCTTTTCCCATGCTCAAATAAAGGAGAAAAATATTCAAGTTTTTATTCCAAGACTATTTTTAATACTATAAGTGCCAAATGTGCTGGTAAATTAAACACTGACTGTTATAGATTCAAGCCTCTTTTGGCTTTCCATACTTAAACCACAGATTTAAACCCTAGTTTAAGTTACACCTGACATCAGAATAAGGCCCTATATAATTTAATGAAATATATAATGAAGCAAAAACTTGCATGACATTGCATCAATAAAGAAATAAAACCTAGAGTCAAATGATTTGCAGCTAGTACACAAACATATCTCTCTTTGAAACCACAAAACTGATATCAATTTGTACTAAGTCTTTGATATAATGAACTGTACACTGTAGATAAATACAATATCTTTGCGCAAGAGCACTCGTTACTATATCATTTAAGAAAAAAATAGATGAGAGAAAATAGACTAGAGAATCAAAAATCAGATTGAACAAAAGGAAAACTTTAGATAGAATAAGAGGTAAAATCTGATTGACATTTGACTTAGAAGAGGTAAATAACACAAGTTTTACAGGAGTTGTTAAAAAAATTCCAACGACTGTATGACATTATTATTGAGAGGAGAGAATGACAAAGAGAGAGAAAAAGGAAAAAAGGCAAGATTTCTATCAAAATATGAAGGCCCCCCACTTCTTTCAGTTAAAGGTGTGGTCACACCGGTCGAGCGGAGATTTAGCGGTCCTTTAGCGGAAGGAATTAAGGATTTAATTTCGGCAACGCTCGTCACCGCTCACAAAGTGGGTAGAACAATTGATCTCTTTTGTAAAACGCTTACCTCCGCCCATCTAACACCGCTTTTTCTATAGCCTGGTCATATCGGATGGGCGGTGCTAAATAGCTATCCTGGGCGGTAACAAGACTTAATCACCGCTCGTAACCGTTCACCGCCGTTTAACATAAGTTCGCCTCCGCTAAGTCAACGCAGGTTTCCGCTCGACCACCGCTTATGGTCCCTCCTACCACTCTGAAAGTTTTGAGCTGCACAAAATATTGCGAGCGGAAAGAAGCGAGGGGACTTACCGCTCTGGCAAAGTTCATGGCCGCTCCAACACTGCCCTGGTACCGCTATACGGTGGTTGGTGGACGCTTGGATCCGCTAGGCCAACGCAGAAATCTGCATTGCTTCCCACTGAGACCCCAAACAACAAAGCAATCGCATATAGCGCAACGGAATTTTAATCACTTTGAAATTCTCTTGTGTGAATGCACTGTCGTGGCAGCTGGAATATTTCCCAGGTGCTACGCAGTGTACTTCACACAATGGAATTCAAAGAATAAAATTCCATTCAATCCTCGGATCCCTAACCAATGTACAGAATCATCTTTTCAAAGACGGCCCAAAGTGGGGCATGGCTTTTGGGTTAAACTTCCGGCGAACCAAAGCACGCATGTGCATGATGTCGCTCTGCGTTGACCGAGCGGATCCAAGCGGCCACAAACTTGCGTCTAGCGGTGCCTGGGCGGTGTTTTAGCGGTGGTGAACTTTGCCAGAGCGGAAATTGCCCTCTCCTTATCGCTCGCAATCTTTTGTGCGGCTCAAAACCTTTTGCATTTTGGAGCGGAACTAGGGACCATGACAGATTGGAGAGCTGATCCAGCGGTGCACTAGTGGATGCCAACGTATGTTTAGCGATGGTGAACGGTTACGAGCGGTAATGAATTTTTGTCTCCGCTAAAGAACCGCCAAGGCTCCGCTCGGCCGTTGTGACCATACCTTTACATGTGCAACCCTATAGAAGTATATGGAAATGCTTTTCCAAAGCCCCTCTGTCGGAGCCCCCGTTCCCACCCTATTCAAATCGTTCCGTCCCTGAAATGTACACAAACAGGAAGACTTCTTGCATACCACTATAACACTTGAGCAGATTGAGAAAACACATGTATTTGTGCTGCTCTAAGGACACCAACCTGAGAAACAATGATCAACATGATTTACTAGGTAAATTATTTACAAATCAAGAAGGAATTTGCATCTTTGATATTAGGTGACCTTTTGAAGGTACATGTATTTAGAAAAAAAATCTTGGCTAAATTTGAAACATAAAATATATCTTCTACATCTAATTTTATAATGTGATTTAATCATAATCTCTGGATATCAAAAATACATGTATATACACAAATTGGAAGTCTCTAAAGCAATCATAAATCACAATTTTTTCATGATTCATTAAAAAACTATGAGTTTGGAGGAAAATATTGGAAACATCAGAATAAACAACAAAATCAAAAGCTTGCATGATTCACAAAATATCATCATTCTAGTAATTAGAAATCATTTAAAATCATATTATTATCAAAGGAACATTAGGAGGAAAAAAAATTCAGAGTGCCAAACTTTAATAGCCTGTTTGGTGTTAAGCCTTCTGACACTTACACATGTCTGATACAAGTGGTAATGGTTTCCTACATGTGGAAGTAACAATGTCCTTCTTCAAGCTCCAAATTTCCTGAAATCAAGAAATTTCGTGAAAAGTGAAATCGCTAGGATTGAGATGCATACCGTGCTTTAACAAACAATAGCGAGGTTACGCACCGTCATCACGAACGGCAAAATCGCTGATCAATACCATTTTCGACCCGTTTAAGTCGGCTTCGCTGGTTGCCAGTGACAACAGCGGCGAAGAGCAGAATTCTACAACGGCTTTTGCTCAAACCCACGTCCGTCTTAGATGCAGGAACGTAGCCAATCAGATGCGGCCAAGAGTATCACGTGCCTATTATGCAAATCTTTGGATTTCGGCGTGAAAGCTCGTCACACTCAATTTGCATACTGCCGTTGAGCGAGTAGCGTAACAGAAGTTAAGAGCAACGGAGGGAATAAGGACGGGTTAGCAAGAACGCAGGAATCTGATGAATTCTCCCATCGTTGAGCCGCTCCGTTGTCGAGCGTAAACTCGGGAATATACATGTACACAACCAAGCCAAGGATTTGTAACTTTTATCCTGCAAATTCTATGCATCATCAAGGTGATTAAATTTTACTCAAGATATAACAAGTATACTACATGTATATCTCTCACAGGCAGCATTTGTATCACCTACACCATGAGCAGAAGAGACAAGGAACTTAAAAGTAAATAACTTCCATTCAGGCCTTCACAATAGCGAGATACACACAAAATAATGTTCCTTCTCTTTTCTTCTATGGAGAAATGTCAAACAGGTGACACATTTATGTTCTGTGAATGAATAGGGAAGCTATTTTCTTTTGCGTTCATGGTACTATTGTGAAGGCTTGAATGAAGTTGTTTACTTTGTCCAGTCCCTTTGTTCCTTCTCTTCACAGTGCTATACAACATCAGGATAACATGAGCCTATTATAGTACAGTCAAACCTCGTTATAAAGAGCACTGATATAACAAGCTCTCGTTATAACAAGGTAATTTTCATGGTCCCAACTCTTTGTATTTTATTGTATTTTGACTCTGATATAACAAGGTTTCAATATAAAGAGGTAATTCCTCTGGTCCCAACAAACTCGTTATAACGAGGTTAGACTGTATTGAATTATTCCTTATAAAAAAAGTATCTTTTTGATAGCAAGCCTTTCTGAACATCAGAATCTTATTCTTATTGAACACTGACATGAATTGCAAAACCACAAATTTGTGATTTTGTGAACACCTGTCTACAGTGGCCACATTTTCTGTTTTCCTTGGAAGGTTACAACAGAGAGGTTTGACTGTAGGTGTTAGTGAAGCTATTGAAAATTAATTCAAAACCATAAAATCACATGAATGAAATGCATGCAAAGATGCATCAATCTAAGAGGGTGTTGATACGAAGTTGCCATTAATTGTATGTTGCAGTTGATCAGCAACATACGTGTATCATATGTGTCTTGTCAAAAGCGCACACAGTGCGCGAATAAAAATGAGCATTCCCATTTGCTGACTTACATTTGATTTCCAATCAATTGCAACTTTGTAGCAAAACCCTCTATGTGTTATTCTGAATTTTTGATTCTCTCCTTTCTTTAATAATTTGGATTCTGATAGTAATTTTCATTCATGACTCTAATGGATGCATAACAAATACTTTCGCAACAACTATTTCATCCTTTATTGCTCGTGAAGGACAGGCCTTTCTTTGGCTAATTGTTTGCATTACAAGTGCTTTTCAACATATCCCCACTTTTGTCTTCATATTCGTATCTGGAATGGCCTTAGATGTTTTCTGCTATATATCGCTCTATTGCACTAACTCTTGGCTCCACGCTCTATGGGAGGTTACTTTTACTCCCTCCCTGTACAGTAGAACTATTGCCTTCTTGGGCACAAATTGCTCCATAGCATAACGATTCCTCATTGCCTGTTTCCATGGTAACACCAAGTTGTTTATTACACACAAAGGCCCCTCATGTCGCATCCGTTGATGGACGAGTGATGGACTACTTGGGAACAACTGTCTGGGAACAACTGTCCCGCATCATGATACTGCCACACCCGTCCCCTTGGCAACACTTAGCTCTTCATTACAACTAAGATAGCCTTTTAGGTTCACTTAACTTGTGCCAATCGACGAGGGGGAATGGACTACTTGGGCACAAACTGCCCCGTATCACGATCCCGCATCGCCTGTCTCCATGGCAAAACCAAGCCATTTATCACTACGTAAATCCCATTGGAAGACAAGCACTGTAGGGCTCCCAGGGCCATGCCCACATTGAAATCAGCATCAGAGTCTTTGAATCTCTCTGGCAGGAAAGCTCCGGTGAGGACGATCTTCTTGGGCAGGTTCTGGTGGCCGAGGAACGCTGCGGTGGACAGGAGGGTGTCGGTACCATGCGTGATGAGGACAAGCTTCTCGCTGCAGTCGTTGCACGCAGTCAGGAGCTTTAACCTTGGAAAGACATTGGTGAAAGAAATTGAGAGATGATGATGGTCATAAATGTAATGGCAGTCTTCATTCATCTTTTAATATCATCTAATCCAGTTGCAGAAATACTTCAGAATGAGAAGGGGGCATCAAAGAAATAACCCTTAAACCACTGTCATTCGACATGTATTCATGATGTTAAAGAAATTGTCACACATGGTGACATTGTTATCTTTTTTTAAATATGAAATCAAGCTGACCTATGTTATTACTAGCACAATAATGAAAAAGGAAAAAAAAAAGAAAAGAAAAAGGAAGTTACACAGAGACAATCAAGATATGATTTGATACCATCTCATGCGTACCATACAAATCGTACTATGGCAAGACTGTGACATTGTGTATTAAAGAGTCATTGTACACAGCCCCTTAACTCGGACAAACATATGGCAAGTTCAAGTACTTAAAGCCTAATGATATCACGCGCACTCAGCTTTGAAATAGATGCGCACTTCGCTTAAAGCTGGCTAGTAGGTATGCTGCAAGAAATAAGAAGAATAAATCAAATAATACAAGTGCTTCCGGAAAATAAACTAGTAATATAAACTTGTAAACTCATTTTTGCATATTGCTGATGCATTGTACAACAGAATATTCTTGTCTACAAGTTGGTGCATTTGTGGAAAAAAATGAGCTCAATTAAATTCTGCCAGTAGCCTTGTTGAACAATGTATCTTTCATTTATCTCATATAAACCCCCCCCCCCTATAATCACACTCATGTCTTTTTGCTATTTATATATTTTTTGCACGTACATGTAGCTCTGGAGAGTAAGAACTCATTTGAGGAGCCACTAACGGGGAAAAAATAAAATAATTCCTCTTATGTTTCTCAATTTTTATCGAGATGATAAGGATAAAAACTCATGAAGAAAACTTGCTGAGAAAACTCACCTGAAGTGAGTGAACGAACAGATTCCCTTCAGTGAATAAATTGGCAATAATCTTTGAAAGTTTGTACCTGTCTTCATCAGTGATATCCTGGCTGTCTTTCTGGCACACAGTCTCGTATCTAAACCTCAGGGGGACCTTGTGTCGTTCTATGATGCCCCTGGCGGCACTCTCACTAATCTCAAAGGCATAGCCACCTTTTCTCTTGGGATAATCCTTGTCGATCGTTCCTATGGAATCAAGGGGACAGAATCAAATTTATAACAACACTGAATAATAATCAAAGTTACAACAACAACACTGATATAATAATTAGTCTGTTTATCATTTGAAGGTAGAATAAATGCTCAAGTTTGAAACACATCATGTATTTATCATTCTTTCCTGTAAGAACATGTGGACAGAATCAAGGCTAGTAAGATAATAATGTCTTGTTCACTCAGGGTAGACACTTTTTTTTTGTATAAACCTTTCTCCTATTAGGCCCTGCTATATTTGGCGTTCTCTCCCTTCTCTTATCCAAATCTGTTAACTTGCTGTTGAATAGTTACTATTTTTGGTAAACACATGTAATGATATTGATAACGATGGTAATATTGATGAAGATAATAACAATAACATTTTCAAGAAATGAATAAAACAATGCAGGAGACAATATAATTCTATATTAGTACTTATGTTTGTAAAAATATCAAATTACACTGTATTTTGTTTAATTATGTTTATACTAATGCTAGACAATGCTTATCAACTATAATTTTCTGAGAACTTATGCCTTTTTATTTTATTTTTTTTTACATATTTTCTTTGATAGTGAGTGTATCTTAAGAAATAATAATTTGTGATTCATTAAAAAAAAA
>BQKZ01000779.1:22548-71240 GCA_036244855.1 Temnopleurus reevesii
ATTACAAGCGACCGAAGACGAATTTGAATTCTGATTTGTACTCGCGATCGCGATCCAGACGAAATTGAATTTCCGAAACGTCAAATCCCTCGTAGATAGTTTAAAGTTGACCGGGCAAACCTATATCTAAGACATTCATCTTTGGATTATTGTTGCAAACTTGATTTCTGCAAGCATTATGTATGTATGTCTTAACGGCAGCTGGCGCTAGAGATATTCAAACTGAATGCGCGCGCTTGTGATAATTCCGGAGATCGCTGAGTGGTGAAGAATAGCGACACAGCGCTCAAACTAAATGAAAGAATCAACCAATGAAAATAAGATTAAGAGTTTTCTGTTGTTGTTTAGGTTATGGCGTTTCAGTCAAGTTTGAGTATTTACACCTGAATATCAATCGTACATTATATAGTTCAAACATAGTGAAATGCAATTCATATAAATGTTTATAGAATTTTCCTTGTAAACAAAGTTTCATCGCAGTCTTGAAGATAATGGTCGTTCCTTTGAATCAACGTATTAAGTAAATAAGAAAGATCCTAAAGATCGATATACGCTTAAGGATTTCAAAGTGGAACTACCGGGTGGCAACCTTTAAATTAGTTATATGTAGTGGCAAAAAAAATATATTCTACAGTAGATATTTTACTTTTTTCAGTATTGATTTATTTTCTGTTCCGTCTTTCCATCTTGCATGACGAATTCATGGATAAAATCCTTTTTGCAGCGCTTTATCTGACGAAAAACCTTTTGAAATTCTTGATTAGATGAAACGTCACCTGCCGATTTCAAAATGAGATTCCCGTTCTTCACGATTTGTAAGGATAGTACTTCTTTTTGTCTTAAAAGTCAAACTACCCAATTTTGTATTTAACTATTGTCCTGTATTCCCTCAGGCGTTGCTAGCGTAAAAATGACAAAGGGCCAACATTTCGCCTTTTTCATAGGCATGGTGGTAATTATATGGCGTTGAGAGGTGTGTCGTTGATATTTATTAGGAATATAAATATTACGGAACGATAAACCAAAAGTGTGGTCGGATGGCCTTAAAGATATGAAAGATCAAGTAAATCAAGGAAGAGAAGTATATGACCTTTTTTCGTCTTTGGAAGATATTGATCTCTTGGTAAGAGATTCTGCAGGTGAACTAAAATTCTTGATAAAGATACAAATTAAAACTTTGGTGTTTTGGTAGAACTAGCTTTTCCTCATCAAAATGATACTTAAGATCTAGATAGCGGCTCTATATTACAATGAAACGTTTTGTGCTTTTTACGTGATATATAACCATTCTAAAAGATCTCGAAAAGTATTGCCATTTCGGCATCAACAATGATTCAGATAACGGGAATGAGAAAACGGGAGCTGTTCAAACCTGTAGATTGACTGCTTTCCTTAAGATTGCCATAACCTCCGTGGATTTCTTGTAGGCTCTGTCAATTAATATAAATATGCCGCAGTAGTGTTGGTTTAGTTTCACAACTTGTTTCAACTCAAATTTGAGAGTGCGTCCAGACCTATTATCACTTAAAATAAATTTTCAATTGGGATGAAGCTTTCACAGTCCTACAAAAGTAAAATCACGCTGATTTCATTAGCGGAGATCGTTTAAGTTGTGTGGATAAGAACAAACAATTTGTAGATATTTGCTTTGTATGTTTTCCTATCAATTAGGAATAATTGAAAAACCGGAACAGCATTAAATCCGAAAGTGCATGGCAAGCTGCATCAACTAGAATTTGTTATGTAATGTCATTAGTTGACACCACATCAAAGTGCCACTTTGATCTGATGTTTTGTTTTTGACCGACACTGTGTCTACTTGTAAAATTCAAATCGACGTTACTTCGACCGATGCTTGCGCAATGGATTCAACATCAACGTCTGTCTTTGAAAGTGAAAGTGATGCATTGTTCACTGGTGATTATCGAGATGATTATCTTGTAATGAATTCTACTTCAATCGATGAAGGTTTTGAGATGACTTCTACTTCTGCTAATGTTATCTCAACCGGTAATGTGGCGGATGGTCAGCTAACGTTGGTGACATACATCATCTATGTCTCGTTTGCAACCATGGGAATTCTTGGCAATGGCCTTGTTCTGTACGTCATTGCCAGAGTTAAGGAGCTTCATGACACGACCAATCTCTTCATTGTCAACCAATCGCTCATCGACGGTCTGGGATCCATTCTTCTTCTAGGAAACTTCGTCTTGCCCAAACCACAGCTACCCAACGACAATATTGTCCTGGCGCGGTTCCTTTGCGGATTCTGGTACTCCCAGTACCCCTACTGGGCAACATATGTAGCGACCCTCGTCAATCTAATGATTCTCACTCTAGAAAGATATTTCGCGGTTGTATATCCCATACGGTACAGAAGATACAACAGTGGCAAGCTAGTGATCCCATGCTTGCTTGTCCCTTGGATCCTGGGGCTCCTCCAGCAGTTCTACCTTATCCTGATCTGCAGAGTAGAAGGCCAGTCCTGCTTTATTTTCCAGTGGCCGAATGACATCCTCCAGCCAGCCATGGGTATCTACACATTCGTAATGTACTTAGTCGTTACGTTTTCCTTAATGTCTTACCTCTACGTCCGCATTTATCAGAAGTTGCGCGAGGGACCCAAGGTAGGAGTCGGCAGTGTCCACCAGGCGAAGGATTTCAGAGAAGTCGCTCGCAAGAATGTCGTGAAGACGATGATGATTTTGAGCATATGTTACTCCACCTGCCTGGCACCGGGGCAATTTACGTACCTCGTATACTGCTTTGGAGTCAATGTCGACTTGGAAGGTACGTTCTTCTACTTGACGGTCTGTATTGCTTTCATATGCGTATGGATCAATCCTTTCGTCTATACTTTCAAGTACCATAAATTTCAAAATGGTCTAAAGAACGTCTTTGGATGCGGTAGACATGCCCCGACACAGCAAACTCAATCTGTACATACTACCTCTGCACCGACGTCTCATGCTTAGTTTAGAAATATAATTATATTTTATGGTCATTATTGAAAAGGTGAGTTTCCTTGAGTACGTATTCGTGACGACTTTTATCTAAATATTATCTGTATGTGTATTTGGAGCATTGGTAGAACACCTCCGCCTAAAGGCCCTTCAATGTTTCGATCTAACAGTATCTGTCACAGTCTCTACATCAGGGCTGCTCTACATCTAAAAAATTTTGTTTCGAGTGAAAAAAGTTCCACTGACAAATTTGATAGTTCGAAATAACACCGATTTGTATTTACTTACAAAATCAACAGCACTTATCATTTTGAGACAACACCAATGGAGCATTAATCTGAATAACTTGGTGAGTTTATTGTTGTAAATGTTTATATTTCTTGTCTGTTGAAAAGGCAGCAATTGTTCAATCATTTTAACTGGTATTGTTACAATTTTTTATTTTGGGGTTTCAATTTGTATTAGAATCTATGTTGAGATATAAAGCTTTGGTTTTTTTTTACAAAGTCAGCTTCAGAATTTCAATATTGATTTTTTCAGGTTCGGTGTTAGTGGCTACTGGCAAGTGTTACTATTTATTCAGAACTAAATAAAAATGAAACCACGAAAGTGAAATTAGTGTCCTATAATCCCATCTCTAATGGTCTCTAAAAGATTGCAATCAGGGACAAATCAACATGATCCAAATTGGATATCAATTATTAGACTAATAGATTTAGCAAAAAAGTCATGTAGCAATTTCGAAAATATACAATATGGGATTTTATAGTGTAATGTCAATGAGATATTAGGAATTATGAAATATTGCCCCTTTTTATTTGCTTTAAGTTCATAATGTTTTGATGAAATTGGATTTTTGTTATTATTATTTTTAACTTATTACAATGTAATCATAAAGTCATTGATTGATATGGTGAACGCATGTTTGTTCATTTTGGCAGAAAATGCTGAAACCCTATACCCAAAATGACCTAGTTTTGCCAAATTGTGAATAAAAAATATTGTTGCTAGACCCACTTCCTAGGTACTCATATACAAACATAAGAAAAATCTCGAATATTTTTCAAATTCTTTTATTTTGCATATTTTCAAACGAGTGCAGTTTTCATTGATACACTTTGCCAAAATAAATATTGCAGATTACTTCGTGTACAGTATCACTCAAGCAAATGAGAGTTGCATATAATTTCTCCATATCATTTCTGTGGTATGTTCTTAGTGACAGAGATGAGGTTGGACATGCTACCAGTTGTGCATTTATTCAATATTTCAAAGGTGTTTGAGAGCACATTGAACACATTAATCTATTCCCAATTTCATGTTACTTACATTTCATCAAATTTTGTATCAAATAATCATTGGTGTCTATTTTCCTCTTTGTCTATATTGATTTTACTGTCTAGAAAATAAAGCTTATCTGTCATCACTTGACCGGTATGTTTAATGTTTATTTTTTCTCTATATATCTCGATTGCTCTAAATAAGTGCGAATTTCCTTGTCCCCTTCATCAAATAAAGGATGTACGAGAATGTAAAAGAGGTCATTACTTCTAGGAGTCATGTATATAATTAAGAGCTATATTCCTCTTGAATCAATGCTCACAGTATATTCACATTTCACACGCACCTTACTGTAATTCGGTCTGGGGGAAAACAATGAAAAACGTGTAAAACCTTTGAAGGCTCTAATCGTCCTCAAAACTAGCTGTAAGATTATGTTGCGGCACCCCTTAAGATTTCACCCTAAACCACTTTAATTCATTTAATGCCTATATCTTATAAATATACTAAAGTGATATTAAAATTATAGTGGTATTACTTGTAAAGTGCGTTTTGACAAGTAGAGGGTTGACTTCGTCGCATGCAACCCATGAAATAAACCTTGAATGAGGATGTAGCTGTCACAATTTGACAGGTGTAATTTGAGTCATATTTTCTCAGCGGATATTAAAATAATCTTGCAAATAAAAGACGAGGGATGCGATACCTCACTTTGCTATTGATTTGAAATGATCGAAGGATCAGGAAAATATCAAAACCAGAAAGTGCGTGTCAAACTTGATAAATCATAATGTGGTTATATTACATCTTTAGCTGGCATAATTAATGGCGCCCCTTTCGACTGTTATTTTCTAAGTAAGCTTAGCATGTGTTGCATTACCTAAATTGATGCTGCTTCAGCTGCTGCTCGTAGAAATGTCTTCGATATCAACTGATGATCCCGAAATAAGGTCGTCTCAGATTATGGATTAGGCCATGAATTCCACTTCATTTGATGAGGGTATTGAGATGAATGTTACCTCGGGTAATGCTCCCTCGACCAACGGGATGGCTGATGGTCGGTTTACATTGGTGACTTACATCATCTTCATCTCGTTCGCCTCCATGGGAATTCTGGGAAACGGTCTTGTTCTGTATGTCATTGCCAGAGTAAAAGAACTCCATGACACGACCAATCTCTTCATCGTCAACCAATCGCTCATCGATGGCCTAGGGTCTATACTTCTTCCAGGAAACTTCGTCTTGCCTAAACCACCTCTATCCAAAGGCAACATCATTCTGGCGCGGTTCCTTTGCGGTTTCGAGTACTCTCAGTATCCCTATTGGGCAACATACGTAACAACGTTGATCAACCTGATGATCCTCGCTCCTAAAAGATATTTGGCGGTTGTGTATCCCATACGGTACAGAAGGTACAATAATGGCAAGCTGGTGATCACATGTTGCCTAGTCCCTTGGATCCTTGGGCTACTTCATCAGTTCTACCTTATCCTAATCAGCAGAATTGAAGGCCAGTCCTGTTACATTTTCCAGTGGCCAAATAACACCATGCAACCAGCCATGGGTATCTACACCTTTTTTTATGTACTTCGTCTTTACGTTGTACTACATGTGCTTCCTCTACGTCCGCATCTATCAGAAGTTACACGAGGGGCCCAAGGTAGTTGCGGGCAGTGTTCACCAGGGGAAGAACTTCAGAGAACTCGCTCGCAGGAATGTTGTTAAGACTATGGTGGTCTTAAAGCATATGCTACTCCTCTTGCTTGGAACCTGGGCAGTTCTTAGATCTCATATACTGCTTAAGAGTCAATGTCGACGTGGAAAGCACGTACTTCTATACGACCATCAGTGTCGGTTTGATTTGCGTATGGAACAATCCATTCTTCTATAATTTCCAGTATCATAAATTCCATAGTGGTCTGAAGACCGTCTTTGGATTCGGAAGAAATGTCGCGCCAAAGCTAACACAATCTGTACAGGTAACATCTGTTTCAATGTCCCATGTTGAGGTCACTCGATTCATGTAATTTACTTCTTGTCTAAAGATATCTTAAACTTTCAGAAAAAAATGGCACGCGGGAATGTTTCCGGATGGAAGATCATGACCATTGTTTATTTTGATTTCTCATCGAAGAAATCAATATATAAAGGCAGACTCACACCTTTGCGTCTGTCCGGCATTTTGAAAATTAAAACCGCTTGTTGGACCCACAAAGACGCAGGTCATACGGTGGAGTAACGTTCGGGATCACTCCTTGAGCGTATGCCGAACTTCAATCCGAGCGCATAGTTTAAAAAAAAAACAGCGCTGGGCCAGAAACGCAATTGTGCGAATCGCCCTTAAAGTGGAATGAAACCCTGGAATTAATTTGCTATCAGTCGATGAAGAAAAATATGATGATCAAACTGTGACAATTTGAGCTTAATTGGACAGTCCGTTCAAAAGTTACGAATTTTCAAAGTTTCAATTATCCCAAGTCATGGGGATCCTTGATCTATGACGATATGCGGACAACTCTCCATTTATTTTGTACATGATTTTTTATAATCATGGAATTTGATTGAATATACCATAACTATTCAACATTATTCNAGAAAAAAATGGCACGCGGGAATGTTTCCGGATGGAAGATCATGACCATTGTTTATTTTGATTTCTCATCGAAGAAATCAATATATAAAGGCAGACTCACACCTTTGCGTCTGTCCGGCATTTTGAAAATTAAAACCGCTTGTTGGACCCACAAAGACGCAGGTCATACGGTGGAGTAACGTTCGGGATCACTCCTTGAGCGTATGCCGAACTTCAATCCGAGCGCATAGTTTAAAAAAACAGCGCTGGGCCAGAAACGCAATTGTTCGAATCGCCCTTAACACCACCAAATTTTAATAGTTTAATTCAACAATAATGTTGCTTTAAAAGAATATCTAACGGTTATAGTGGTATCATATTTACTAATATAATACTGCAAAGATTAGATTTACGAGTTGGGATATGAAAATAACAAAAATGTGTTTTCTGTAAAATCTTTTAAACAAAAACAACATTTTTACCGTCGGTTCATTTAAAATACCATCATGGAATCTTGAAAATGAAACAACAATAGGGCCTTGACCTTCTAATGGTTTGACTATGTCTGCATTGACCGTTGACCGTGCGATAATTGTGCAATCGCCGTATATTGTTCCCGGCTTGTGTGATACGATCCAAGAAATGTCTTCAAGATCAAGGTTGAGATCAGGGAAGAGTGTATAAAAATTTGTCGAACTCACATGGGAGCCAAATCTTTGACACTGCATAGCCTATGAAAATCACTACTTTCAATAGCACAGACGACGAGGGGAGGCTGCGAGATTTGGGAATGTACTTTTACCTGTTTACGAGCTTCTCAATTCCATATGGAAACTAAACATATCAACAGATCAATTAGTGTTTCAATATCATCTCCGATACCTAATCCATGACAGTTGAATGTTGTCGATGGAAGATTAGAGTAAAGTTGTTTAACCTTTCATTTTTGTGGTATTTGCGATACCAGTAAAACCAGTACCAGTAAAACACGCAATTAACTGTTAGCTATTTATGACGATCATGCCTATCTGAAGAAGAAAGGAATGTAGTATGTAGTAATCCCTAAATTCCCTTAGACTCAGATTTGCTTACAAAATAGCTATAAGGATGTTTCGATCATCAAACATTTTTCCATTGGCGTTTGAGCAGTCCAAATTAAGCGTTTAATTCTATTTCTTCATTAAAATTAAACACTGGAGGTAGGTTCAATGAGTTCGTATTTCGCTTAAAAGCGAGGATTCAAGAAGATGAATATATCTTCGTTTAAAAGCTTCATGAAGATGAATTCATCATCATTTATCAACTACATAAACATGAATCAGCAACTGCATGATTATGTGAAGATTGATTCATCGTTGCTAACAGCTACTCAAACTTCATGCTTTACGAGCTTTTGAATTCCATATGGAAACTAAACATATCAATTTGTGTTTCAATATCATCTCCGATATCTAATCAATGACAATTGAATGTCTCGATGGTAGATTAGAGTAAATACGTTTAACCTTCCATGTTTTGTGATAATTGCGATATATACGACCGGTAACACAAACATTTAACTGTAATCTGTTCATGACGCTCGCCGGGGATTGATTGGACTTAGGTAATGTATATGTCATGGATATACATATTCCAAAGTTCATGCAGGCTTGTCATGACAACAATACTTTAACATTCATTGATTACCCATCGTTGTAATGGGCAAAAATAATTGGGACACATGCTTATGCCATGAAGATTTAGTATTTGTCAAACATTTCACCTAAATTCACTTACACTAAAATTGGTTGACAAGATATAGATATCTAAAAACCTCTTTCCTTTGTAATTTGAAAGGTCCAAATTAAGCATCTTTGTGTTATTCTTAAAAATGCACTGGAGGTAGGTTCCAGGAGCTCGGTTTTTTTTTATTCCAGAACGCTTTAAATAGCATATATATTAATATTCATTTAAAAGCAACACGAAGATAAATTTATCTTCGCTTAACACTTAGCAGCTACGTGAAGTTTAAGTCATCTCTGCTTAACAGCGAGGAAGTTCATTTGTGTCTAACGGCGAGTGTATACGTGAAGGTGAATTTATCTTCGTTTCAAAGCTTCATGAAGATTGATTCATCATCATCATGATCACCGTTTATCAACTATATAACCATGAATTAGCAATTTAATTTGCGAAGATGAATTTATCTTTGTTAAAAGCTACTCAAACATATGTATTGATTTTCATTTTTTAACCAACATTCACATTAATAGCAACACGAAAAGGAGTTTATCTTCGTTTCAGACCTACTGCATACATGAAATACATGAAGATGAATGATGTTGTTGAACAGGTTCATGAACATGGATTCATCGTCGTTTAATTTCTACATGAAGATGAATTCATGTTCATTTATAGATTGATGGAGGTGATTTTGTCTATGTTCAGCAAGAACACGACGTTAAAACTAACCTTGTTGAACGACTTTACAAACATGAATTCATACACTTAAAAAAAATCAGAATGATAAGAAATGATACGTCACATGCGATCTTTAATTTTACGACATTACACAAAAATGAACAATATGGTTTCTTCGGGGTATTGATACAAAACTGCGATCAATCGCAAGTTGCAGTTGATCGGCAAGCACCAATCAAAACCATTGTTTCATATGCATCTTGTGAAAGACGCAGACAGTGCGCGAATGAAAGTATGCAAAACAATTTGCAACTGATTTGTACTTGATTCGCGATCAATTTCAACTTCGTAGCAACATACCCATTGTGTTTCTCAAATATCAATTTATGAACATAATTTTTGGCACCCATTAATTCAATGCAATGGTAAAGGTATATGCGTATCTAATGAAGATATGAATATAGTAGTATAGTATGATTTGATCAAATACTGTATAATGAAATAAGTATTATTTGCCTATTTCCATGGATTAAAGAATCATCAATCATGGGTGCATCTATAAAAATGTCACTAGGAGAATACCTCTCGCTCCATCCATTTATGATGGAATCTACTTTTGACGTGCAAATCGTTTGGTGTTTAATCTTAACTTCATTTTCACAATGCAATGATATTAATACCTTCCATTAAAGAATTTGAAGTGCTACCTTCTATATAATATTTCGGGGTCTCATAGGTTTACATGCAGATTGACCGACATTTTATATAAAAACAGTGAAAGGGTACATTAAAGAGTACTTCATTATAACAAATCACACAAATGACAAATGTAACCGTTAATGAAAAAGTCAATCCTCAACATTGCTCTAATCGAAATGAAGAACCCTGGATTGAACATTGAAAGAATAACATGGATAGCTTACAGATTGCCAACACGGTCCTACATTACCGTAAAACTACTTAATATTTACGCCTTTTATCACGAGGCATTGCGGCAATGTGCGCTCAGCCTGCTTAATTTTGACTAAAAGGTACGTCAAATCAACATTCATTGCGTCGGGTAATTAATGATATTACATTACCCGNATGAAATAAGTATTATTTGCCTATTTCCATGGATTAAAGAATCATCAATCATGGGTGCATCTATAAAAATGTCACTAGGAGAATACCTCTCGCTCCATCCATTTATGATGGAATCTACTTTTGACGTGCAAATCGTTTGGTGTTTAATCTTAACTTCATTTTCACAATGCAATGATGTTAATACCTTCCATTAAAGAATTTGAAGTGCTACCTTCTATATAATATTTCGGGGTCTCATAGGTTTACATGCAGATTGACCGACATTTTATATAAAAACAGTGAAAGGGTACATTAAAGAGTACTTCATTATAACAAATCACACAAATGACAAATGTAACCGTTAATGAAAAAGTCAATCCTCAACATTGCTCTAATCGAAATGACGAACCCTGGATTGAACATTGAAAGAATTACATGGATCGCTTACAGATTGCCAACACGGTCCTACATTACCGTAAAACTACTTAATATTTACGCCTTTTATCACGAGGCATTGAGGCAATGTGCGCTCAGCCTGCTTAATTTTGACTAAAAGGTACGTCAAATCAACATTCATTGCGTCGGGTAATTAATGATATTACATTACCCGTTTTCTACTGCACGATTGGACCGCCGAAGCTATTAACGGTAAAATGGGCCTACAGGTTCACGTCAGGACGTTGAAAAGATTATGCTTAGCTTGTTTTACATTTTGAAAATCGTCCTGTTACATTAAGCGTCCTGATTGAATAACATACACTGCTGCTATTGTGACTACTTTAATGATTAAAATGGATTCAAGCCAGACATAATTATTACTCTTCACTGATTTTTTTTACTTGTGTTTTGATTGTTTTGTTCATGTACCGTGTGTTTATTAATCGATTTGTGGAAATAAATGAACTGAACTGAACTGAAACTGAATATAATTATTGTTTTAATGAGTGTTCGTAGCTTTCGGGTCCTTTCTAATTTTTTTTTACACGGCTGGAAATTGATCAAGTGTTTATTTTATCATTAATAGGATAATGCATCATATTCAATGTGCGTATAAGATAGCAAAAGCTTTGTAGTTCATCTAAATCAAACGCTCAGAGAACTGCGCTGTAAATCTCAAACACAAAATGAGATCAACAAATTGTGAATTTTGACTTGAACTAAGTTGGATGATCCATTGAAAAGATATGGAAATACAGTGCCTCAGGGTCTTTTTAGATGAGGATCCATTAGTCTGTACATATGTCCATGGTTGATGGAATCTGTGACGTCATGTCCCAAAGCTCTCCATTAATTATGTTTACGATTTCACTTTCTCTTTTTTTTCAGAAAAGTTACCAAAATGTTGGTGTGTACGATGGAATGTAGTATTTCTTTATTAATTGTTTCAAGAAGAATCTTGAAACCTTAATCAAAATTTCAAATTTTTATTGTATATGTCATTGTCTGCTAGTACATCACAATTTTATCAAAGTTGCCAGCGCAAAGATCCTATTGTAGCAAATCACCAAAAAAAAAAAATTTAATCCTAACTTTTGAAAAAATTATCAGATTTTGTTTAAAGCCCAAGTAAAGATTTGGTAAAAGTACAAAACTTTATTTGGGCTTTATACAAAATCTATAATATTTATCGTCAAATTTTGTCTTCAAATTTTTTTCCTTCATTTTGGATCAATCATCTTCTCTGCACAAGATGTAACATCTCTGCATTCTATTTTTGCATTCTTTTCCGTGACACAGACCTACTTATACGTTACCATGGCAATTTGTACGTTAGTTTATTGTTTTCTGGGTTTGTGTACGCTCATCCACGAGCATCATCCTATGAAAGCTCGTCTACTCGTCAACTGTCATTAATGAACGAGAGAATGAACCATGTAATAAGTTTATTCCGCACTCGCCCATTAAATTTAGCCTTAGTTGGCCTGGCGTAATCACGAATAATAGCCTGCACGGAGTAGCGGATATGCTTAGTTAAATGCACTAATAACCAAGGTCTGATGATTGTAGGGGTACGTAGGAAGCGCTACAGTGAATTAAAATGATTGTTGGAGGTGCGTGTTGGGTTATTCTATCTGGGTCCTTACGGAAACTTACAATGTATAAGCTGGCGTCTGATCTTTACATTTGAACACACTGCAGTTAGCATATTCAAGTTGGTCATCATGGAAACGGTGAATATTATGAGCGTTAGATGGAGACATGCACAGACCAGGAAAGTTCTTGAATGAATTAATTATGCGAATATTAAATCCATTACAGTCGTGAGTGAAGGGATTTAGACAGGATGCAGTACCATTTTTGCGTGTGATGCAAACACAGAATGCACTGTCTAAGACCTCAATTCCTTCACCAATCTTCATATCACCGTGGCTTAAGGATCGTCAGCCACTAGAAATTCATTGTACCATGAAGCCTTCTATATTCATCCACGAGTGAAACATTCCAGCAATATCCTCAGGAATCGTTTCAGATTTCTTCGGAGGAATCGTTTCAGATTTCTTCGGACGAACGTTGGGTATGGAATCTACCATTTGATATGTTTCGTGCCCAGGAAGTCTGTTCGGGTCATGCGATGATACGATACATCTTCCTGTGTGGGCTTGTCGCAGTAATTTAACACTTTTTTTTAATTGATGTCCGTACAAACAATGACTATACAAGTGCTACGATGGAAGAGACAAACGTAATAAATACCACGGTTGCATCCGCTGGATATCTTGGGCCAGGAAGCATTGTGTACATCGTGACTGCTGTCCTCAGTGTGATCTTAAATGTGTCACTGCTCGTGATACTACGGTGTCAGAAAGACCTTCAAGATCAAATGCAGATCCTGTACTGCATCATGGCAACTTCGGACATGGTTTTCGGGATAAGCTGGAGTACTTGGCACCTTTTGTGGTTTACCGTAGACACAAGGAAAGCATGTGAAGTCATCAGCTTGACATTCTCGTTCCTCTACCAGGTTTCAAATTCGGTGGCTATGGCGTCTCGCTGCGGCATCAGTTTAAATCTGTATGTCCTTATCACGAAGCCGCTGCGATACTACACAATTGTAACTGGAAAACGGCTTGCAATGATGATTTCAGTAATAACCTTGGTGATCGTTTTATTCTGCTGCATCTACATACCAATTCCAGGCACTGCTTTCATGAATCTGCTCGTTGATCGTTGCTATAGTAAGGATCTAAGCGCGAAATCAAACTGGCCGTCAATCGTTCATACCGTCTATCAGATCTTCCCCGCTTGTGCAACGTTGCTATTCACATCAATCATCAAAGTAAAACTCATGCTCATTGTGCGTCAGAAGACAAAACGAGTAGCGGTTTCAGAGACTACAGTTCAAACGCAAAACGCCGATGTGGGTACTGCTGTGTACTGCCAGACGCATAGGGATCATGATAGAGGTCCTGCAACGCTTCCTGGATCCAGTGGTCGCCTGCAAGGAACACTTGACAGGAGACAACCAAAACGGCGATTTAAAGGATATGTCACGGTGATCATCATGTCTGTCACATTCTGTGCCCTGTGGACTCCACACGTTATCTACTATGCGCTGGAAATCGAGCAGAAATATGTTGTAGTTCTGGATAAATTATCAGCTAGTAATACATGGGTTCAACCAATACTGTATGTGTTAATGAATTCTGAGGCGAGAAGGATTTGCTGGAAGTTTATACGATGTAAGCGACATTGCCGGACATAGATTGCAATGAATAACGTGATCTTTGTTGGTGTTACCAAATAAGGTCATGATATCAACGAACCATTTATGTTGTGTTTTATTTTGCGCAAAGAGAGGAGAAAACTTAATTTAATGTCATGCTAACAATCTATAGTGATGATAGGCATGTTTTAAGTGAACCAGAAAATAAAGTCAAAATGTTTGAGTTTATGGGGACGAGCGTGTCCTGTCACTTCCGAAATAGGCACTTCTATAATTGTCCTCTTTAAACCCTTCAAATATGACCAAAAATTTAATTTATTTTTGCGAAGAAAAACCTAATACACCTTCAGATTTTTTTTTTGCACATTTGCATTAATCTTGTATGAAGACGGGTGTTATTCGATGACAAAACAGTCTAAAGCTCAGGGGGTTGTTTCATCAAGATTTGTCGCAGAGTCGATTCGTCAGCGCTGACACATTCCTTGATTGTAATTAGATGAAAAGCACTATCGTTGACAGTTGCTATGGGAACTGTCGGAAAATGACTCCTTGTCGCTGCGACAAATCTTGATGAAACACCCCCGGATGTTTGCCTCCGATCAGTTGAAAAGTGACGTCATACCCAAGGTCTTAAGGTCTTAAGACTAAAAATCGTATAGTGTGCGGTGGCCTTAAGACTTAAAGAAGATGATATCTATCAAAAATCATGAAAAAAATTTCTGCAAAGTTTCTTAGAGAATAAAATGTCAATATACAATCTGCTGTGCGTAAAGTTTAAAGAAAAAAAATCAGTCTAAATGAATTATTATGTTGAAAGGCTATCACGGATCATCAGTATCTGCTTGCCATTAAAGTTAAATATGTGCATAATAAATGTTCTACATCTTATTGAATTATTGAAATCCTGATTCATCATTCTCTTCCACGTTCAAATGCGTCAGGGAAGTATTTTATTTACTTTGCATCGGACGCAAGGGTGATCCAATAACCACTGAAGTCTTAAAATCTCACAGAGCAAGAGACGTTAGGAATAATTTATTCACATCGAGTGGCTTTGGAAAGTGGTGATGTGTGTACTGCCATTGTTAATCAAACATCAGTATTGTTTGTGTAAATAATCCGTGACTTATATACTCTGACCATGTGTCCCATATTTCCGATTTTCTCGGTCGTGTCAACCAGCAATGGCATGATTGTCAACAACGTATTAGATTATATCACCATTGATGGCAACTAATTCAATAATGACATCATCGAGCGTATGTTTTTACCAATCCTACAGTCTGAATTCTAGGTTTCCTATTGAACATGTTGAACCTAGCGATCTGATGGAGCAACAGCAAGTGTAGATTGCCCCGTAATCAAACATAAAATTTTCGTCTATGAATGTTGCGTTGGTTCCGCAAGTACAATCTATATTATGCAGTTATGCGGTTTTTTAATCGGATGTGATCCTTTCAGGGACAGTTTGAAGACTGAGCACTTACATTGCGTTTGGCACTAAATAACAGGATTCGTTCATCTATTGACCACTGTTTTAGCAGATGCCTTTACAGCAATATGGTACTATCAGGATGGGTCATGTATAATCTCGCTTTGTTCGTCGACATAGTGAAATGTCCGAAGAGTATGAGATTTTAGGAACACGGCGCATACATTGATTCATCTGTGTCAATCCCTCGTCTACACTACCATCAAATCCGTCCTGCGCATTTTCCATTGTGTTTAACGTTCGCTCACTAATCTATTACGAGCCTTTCTCTATTGTATCATGCGCACCACGTATGACGTCATTTGACGTCGTCATTTGGAACTAGTTGACAGACATCGAAACTTATATTGAAAGTGGACTGAGAAAGCAGTGGACCCATTGACATACGTAGTCCTTAGATATATGGCAGTGATGACGTTCACGTCGGCATCGATTAACTATTAAAAAGAAATATGCAAAAGGAAGATATTTACCTGTCGATGAATAACGGCATTTATCTGAGTCTCTTTTAAGGGGACACATTGCCCTTTACCGCGTTTGAAAGAGATCCAATCGTCACGATTTCCTAAAACAATTATATCTGAGAGGTTATTCGTAAAATTAGAAAAGGCCCTGATTAGTCCTGGCGGTTCGTCGTCCTATACCCATGACATCGGAAACGCATTGAGTGTTTTCCGTGAGGTCTTTACGACGTTCGAGGTTAAACTGCTGACTCCTTTAAGAAATGGAGAATGTGCAAGCTATGGCGAATTCAAGCATGTCTTTGTGCAACTTCTTACCTGGAAACAGTACATTTATAATCACAAACCTTCTCTGCTTGTTTGCCAATGCTACACTTCTGGCCGTATTACACTATCAGAAGCAGGTCCACAAATATATGAAAGTACTTTACATGATGTCGACAGTATCGATCATGATGTTCGGGACAACTTGGAGTTTGTGGCACGTTTTCTGGTTCTCGGTAAAAACCAAAGAGTCCTGTGAGATCATTAGCATGGTCTTTCCTTTCATCCATAACGTATCGCACTTCCTTGGCATGGCATCTGCGTGTGGCATCAGCTTAAATCTCTATATTCTCGTCACGAGGCCATTGCGATACCACACGCTGGTCACCAAGAATCGGTATGCGTTCGCGCTAGGATCCGCAATCGTCGCGTCAGTTCTACTCTGCGGCATTTATTTACCGATTCCAGGGAGTGATTTCATGAAGCTCCTAATACAACGCTGTATTGATAAGGATGTCGTCTCCAAGCAAAACTGGCCTTCGATGATCCTCACAATGTACTTAACTTTACCTTCGTGCGTTGCATTTACCTTTACCAGTGTCATAAACTTAAGGTTAATTATCATCGTGCGTAGACAGTCAAAATCCGTTGCGCGCTTTGAGAAATCCCGCCATAATGGAGCACGTGGACTACTGCGACAAGTAGATGGCGTGGTAATTCGAAGGAGAGATAAACGCCGAGGCAGAGGGTACGTAGCTGTCAGCTTGATTTCTGTTGCATTCTGCGTCCTATGGGCACCACGTCTTGTAGCCAACTGGCTTGAAGTCGACTTCACTGCGTTGGTCATTCTCAATCAAATTACCCTAAGTAGCACGTGGGTCCTCCCGTTCACATACATACTGACAAACGCAGAAGCAAGAAGGCTGTGTTCGAAATGGTTACGATGCAACAGGTGCAATCAGAGACAGATTCAGATTGAAATTGTTGGTAAACTTCACTAGTTTTGCCAAATAACAGTCTCCACGTTCTAGGTACTGTAGATTCGTCTTAGAAAGCACATTCCTTGGGGTGATATCTTCATATAAGGCATTAGATAAAATTTGAGGCCAAAGATGACTTTTTTTTCATGAAAAATCAAAGACGACTTGTACGAAGAACAAAGTCACATGGGAAATAAGTATGGATGTGCACACAAAGAGTATTGAAAACGATCCGCATGGAGTCTAACTCGGATATAGGCTCCGAGGAGGGGCATAAATTAATAACTTTGTGGTCTGAGGCGTTGTGGCGTGCGCCTGAAATCAAGCTGTTCGGGACAGTCATAGACTTGGGTTAGTTCCTGCCTGTGGGTTCGAATCCTGGTCGCATACCGTCTTTCGGATGGAGACGTTAAGATGGTGATCCTCTTTCTCCCTTCTTCTTCTGGCGTAAATATTCAGAATTGAATGATACACGCCTCTAAACTACATCCTTTCCTTTCTTTTCCTATAAAAAAAGTACCTAGAAAATTATTTGTGATTTGAATTAAGCAGTGATCTTGTGAATGAAGGTAAATTTTTATCTTTACTGATGTCCCTCTCTTTTCTTTATTTCTTTCCTCTTTTTTGGTGATGCAATGCCAGAACAAGTATCATCTATTACATTTCACAACTATAGCGATATGCAATAGATCAATGAATAGTTTCTAGAGATATTTTAACTTAGATTTCCCATTATGAGTTTGATAAAAGAAAAATAAATCACACGCAGATATGTTGATGCCTTGTGTAATTTGGTTTCATATCAATTCCAAAAGCTAGAAGAGTACAGCAGTAGGCGAATGAAGTCACTGTACTATTATTATTTTTCATTTTTAAGACTTTTTTAGTTTGAGACAATGGTATTGTGAGGTTTCAAAACGACGTGGAGTGCGAAAATTTCGCTTTCCCACGGGCCTAAGCACTTCCGTTATTTCCATAATTTTAATTCTATACCAATTAATTTGTCTGGAGCTTTATTTCAGGGAAAATGCATCAAATCTTAAGTTCATATTGTCTGGCGAAATATATGGTAATTCACAAAGGGTTCTTTTAAATATGTGCAAAACGAACCTTAAAATGAAGTTACAACACTTGTTCATTTTATTTTTGGCAATTAGGCACGTCGACTCACAGTCAGGTAGAACTATAAAGGGTTTTCTAATGCAATTCTTGTAATAATGTTATGATGTATCGATCTCTCGGGTGTAAAACCTATGTGCTCTCAGATGTTAATTAACCTAAGTGATGTTCAGTGAAATCAATTTATAGAAAGAGATAAAAGTGCATATTTTTAGAAATTGGTTAAAGAGCGGCAGAATTTTACGTTGCACTAGCTCTAATGCAATATATTCAAGAAAGTACTTTTGAAGTTTTACCATTGCAACTTCCAAAACTTTTGAAATAACTGAACAGGAAACATAGCAAGGTTTTAATCAATTTTATGTTATGATATATTTGTAGCTGTTTGCAATGATTTTTATTAAATATCATTTTGTACGATTTCGAGCCAATTGAGTCTTTCACCATTTCCGTTAATGGCTGACATCTTAAACATTTTTGTAATTGCCATTTAATGGCCCTCATTGTAGTTTATTTCCTCAAAGCTTTATGGGAAAGGTAATTGTGTAAATGTCAGAATATTTAGAAGACTTCCGACAACTAATAGATACCATGTTATCGCTGGTGAGACAAACATGCAAAGACCTTCCAGTGTCTGAGACTTCACTGCAGAATATTTAGAAAGGAATAAATCGTGCTTCAATTCACGCGTCTCCAATAGGACCTTTGTGGGAACTAAGCTGCAGTACAAAGACGTCCATGGTCGAATCGCCAACAAGTCGCATAAGAGATTAACCAGTACCTGGAAAGTAATCAGGGCCATGCCGATTTTATTCGATATGGAGTAGCAGAGTCCTTAAAGGCAGCCAATTGACAATTAAAGAATACTCGTGCGACCCCAGCAGGACTCCATGGAGACTCATTTTAATTATAAAGATGTAAGAAATGCAATCACCAATATCAAAATAGTCTTGAATGAATTGGCTTGAGAACCTTTTATGATATGAGGACGGCTTTTAGCAGTTTCTCATACATTCAGTCCTATGTCCGGAAGCGATGCAGCGTCTGGTAATACGTAAATGTTATAAAAGTTTCCAACTGTTTTCATTATTATTTATCATTAGTAGTAGTAGCACTCTATTAGATATGAAGAAAATAATTTGCTTGCCTTTACTTTTACACCCGTTATTACAAGTATCGGTCTATAATAATAAACACATTTCAGAACTGCTATTACGTTAGCTTGAAGTCTTGTCTAAAGGGCATATTTGTAAGAGTACTATTAAATTGGAAATCATCAGGGAAACTGCCTTATCTTTGCCATGAACCAACGCCAATGAGACCTAAGTGATTTTTAATGCATGTGGCTATTGTTATAAAGTGCAAGAAACTGGTAGGCAACTCCCGAAAGTGAACTGATGAAGAATTAAATCTAAATTGATGATCATTAACAGTAGACATCCTTGAGAACCCTTTGCATTTGGCTTGGGTTTTTTTCACAATGGTGGACCCTGCCTGAATGAATATTTAATTAAGGAACTAACAATTCCCATAAGAACCCAGCGGTACTTTTCAAACGCTAATGGATTCCTATCAAATATTATTTGATTTGGACCACCACTATAAATGTGTTGATATTCCCATGTTTTCACACGGACCTGTTCAAGCACGTGGCCTGTACTGGTCGACTCTGGCTGCAAACGATTGAAAGTGACAGAAGAGGAGTAGTAGAAGACATTGGTGTTTTTTTTTTAATCTAAATATTTAAGGTTATCTACCTTTACAGGATAAATTGCTAATTAGTAGCCATCTGCAAACACCTCCTGATTGCTGTGTCCACTTTTGAGCAAGTCCAAAATGGAGAACTAGCCAAATTCCAACGTTACTTACAATTTTCTCGAGACATTCAGTTCGGCTGATATTCCGTACATCATCATAATTGTCCTGTGTTTAAGCTTTAACATCACTGTTTTAGTCGTTGTCAGGCATCAGACAGTTCTTCAAGAGTATATGAGGATTCTTTACCAGATAATGGCTGTATCAGACATGGTTTTTGGCATTTATTGGAATGTCTGGCAACTCCTTTGGTTCTCGAGCGATACGAAGCAAGAGTGCACGAACATTAGCATGGCGCTGGCGTATGTCTACCAAGTCGCATATTCGATTGCGAATGTGTCTCTGTGTGCCATCAGTTTGAATCTCTATATTCTGGTCACGCGGCCGTTACGGTATTACCAAATTGTAACAAAAGAACGTTTCACCACGACGGTTCTGTCGGTGTTGATTGTGATCCTTCTGGCTTGTGGCATATATTTGCCAATCCCTAATGGTGTCTTTATGAATCTTCTGGTTGATCGTTGCCTGAACACAGACCTTAGTGCGAAATCAAACTGGCCCTCGGTGGTCCACACGATCTATTCTATAATGCCACCATGCTTTACACTAATCTTCACGTCGATTATCTACGTTAAGCTACTTATCATAGTGCGTCAGAAATCACGAACGGTTGGGAACGCAGATGCGACACTTGGTTCACTGAATACTGCGCATACTGAAGACGATACTGCGGTAGAACAGACTCAAGTGAACACGGAAACCGGGTGCGTCCGTCATCTTACATTAGTCCTCGAGAGAAACAGGTCAAAATGGCGCGGGAAAGGCTACCTCACTGTCATCACACAGTCCATATCATTCTGCGTTCTATGGACACCTCATCTGATTTACTATGCAGTACAGATTCCTCCAGACTTGGTAGGAATCATAGAAAAGGTCTCGATCAGTAGTACGTGGATTCTACCATTGCTATATATGCTGATGAACGGAGAAGTGAGAAGACTCTACTGCAAGTGCTTACGGTGTAACAAGGGAGGTAGAGCCTCTGACACAAATGGTTGATGTTATTTAATTTTTGTGAGTTGGAAAATCATTTATGTACAAATGAACATTTAAAGGTATCATTTAACAGTATATTACGAAATTTGTCAGACAAATGCATTTACTGGTTATATCAGAGGATCATACTTCATGTGTACATCAACATTAAAATCTAATGGCACACATCTTTTGCACAGAAACATTTTTACACACAAACATATTTACAAATTGTTTTCGTATTACTCTAATATCTGGCCTATCGCATTACCGCTGAGTACGTTAATCTATTCTACATAAAGTTTCTTATCATATTCCGTTAAAGAGGACAAGAACGATTTGGACCACTGAAATCTCTCGCACGCTGACCTTACTTGAGACGATGTTGGCATCGCTGTTGAGTAAACCCAAGTCAACACACAAACCGGATGCCTCCGCCATCTGTTCCTACTCCTCGAAAGAAACAGGTGAAAATGGCGAGGTAAAGGATACCTCAATGTCATAGCACAGTCCTTATCGTTTTTTTTTGCTCTCTATCAAAGTTCGGACGCTGAAATTAACCTCTCGACAGCTTCGCCTAGTTGTCGTAATGACATGATCAGAACATTACGCATTTTCTGTAAGGCTCCCGTCTATTCTAGAGAATAAAATTGATGAAAGTTTTTCGGAAAGGCAGTGTGTCCTGGCAACGGCAGACGTCTATCGGACAAGGCTCAGAGGGGTTGTCAAAGAGTTGCCAAAGGGTTGCGGAGCCATTTTATGTCTTTTCTGAATACCCATCCAGTCAGACGTGGAAAGGCAGCAATAGTTTTTACTTCATTGATACTTCTGGGAACATCATAAAACTGAGCAAGGAGGTGAAATAATGGATCACGGTTTGTTTTTACTTGATCAGGACATCCCGCCTTTTTGTAAGGCTTCCGTCTATTCCACAGAAGAGAAAGGATGGAAGCCTTTCAGATAGACAGGTTACCTGATGAGGCTGGAGGTCCATCGGAGATCGGACAAGTCTCGGAATGGTTTCCGAAATGTTGCAGAAGCATTTTAAGTCATTTTGGTGTACTTTTTCACCCGTCGGACGTGGAAATATTAGCCATAGTTATTGCTTTATTTGACACTTCCAGGAATGTAGGCATTCTATACGCACTATGATGAGCACCCTAGGAAACGAGCGAAAGGGCGGACGTAAATAGATCACGGTTTTGACTTTAGACAAAAGTATGCTTTCAAAGTTAAATTCATTTTCTCATTCCTAAGAATTCTTGAATCCTCAATGATTTTAGATGTGCATAATGGATCTGTCAAAAGGAAAAGCAAAACTGATGAAAACATTTTGCTAATGTCAGACACGTGAGCGATCAGCTCCTCTGATCTGCCTCCTATTCGCAAACATTCACAGTTTTTCGGGGAGCTCGCTCAAAGGATTCCTCATCAGTTCCGCGCTGTTCATAAACACTCCATGTTGCTTCACTGCTAGCCTTCTCGAATTTGTTTGCGAGCATGAAAGCATACATTAGAATGCAAAATATTTGCCTCGAAATTTTGCTATTGTTCAAAATTTAGGCACAGAAATGAAATTCCTAACGGCTTCCGCAAGCTGTCTGTATTGCTGTGCGGAATGTGTGAGAATTTTGTTTCTTCTCTTTGTC
Source organism: Temnopleurus reevesii (assembly GCA_036244855.1). Lineage (NCBI taxonomy): Eukaryota > Metazoa > Echinodermata > Echinoidea > Temnopleuroida > Temnopleuridae > Temnopleurus > Temnopleurus reevesii. Next base: position 45,309 of record BQKZ01000779.1, read on the forward strand.
GGAATAGACTGAAGCCTTACGGAAATGCGCAATATCCTAATGATGTTCTGACAACAATTCGCTGCCAGAAAGTAAGTTTCCGCGTTCAAATCTTAACGAGAGGAAAATTTCGATGCGGTAATTCTTGTCCCCTCATAAACCTGCGGAAACGTCCGGAAACGATGATGAAAGGCAGCAGAATGTTTAAGAACATGCGGACAGATTACTCAAACTATACAAAATAGGTTAATAGAATTCCTGACAGGTTCTGCAAGCTGTTATGTAGATGACTCCTGTGTTATGTTTCATAAAGTTGTTCGTAAATCTTCACACAGCTCTGTGATCCTTTTTCAGACAACAGTGGTTATCATTGAGTGCTAGAATGGATCTTTCGTGGAGTCGTACGTATGTTTACGAACTGATCTACGAAACACAACTCTGGTATTAAAACTATGATATCATTAGGCGGATGGCTATACTCCTCGTATTAATTGTAGGGAGGCCTTATAGAGAATACCAAAAGTAACAAGAAGCTACAAGATTCAAAAGTTTGATTTGTCGGAGTTCTTATTCAACAATATACCTCATCAGAATCGGTCACATTTTTGTTTTATGTCTAATGTCAAGACACAGAAGACGTTTATAAGATTTGGAAGACGTTCCGGGATCGAATAAATACGGAGAGAAGATGCTTGAACTATATTGAAGGCAATTTACCGGTCCTCCTACTTTTGCATAAGCGTCAACTGGTTGTCTTTTTCCATACTTCTGCATTTTCGGAGCGTCTTTCACATCTCATGAGCGCTGGAAAGTCATAAGCATCAAATGAGAAGTTGTAATTAAGCCTTTACATTTGTGTCTTACAATGTGAGGGAGTTCACATTTCTAGCTTGTTTAATTTGCTTTCAGATGCGCATTTCAATCGGAGCTATGACAGTTTCGTTTCGTGAACATCCCGTGTGTATATATGTACGTATGTTTTTCTCTGTGTGTGAGTGTGTGTGTGTGTACAGTCAAACCTGTCTACAGAGGCCACTCCAAGGGAAACAGAAAAAGACAGGTTCTATAACATGCATTTTCACCTGGATGGAATCAATTTAAGTGGCCACTATAGACAGGTGGTCACTATAGACAGTGACCACTATATACAGGTTTTACTGTATTTGCACGAGTGTATGTATTATATACATCTGTATCTGTGTATGTTTGTGTGTTTGTATTGGTGTATACGTATATTCGTATGTGTGCATGTTTGTTTGTTTGTGGGCTGTTGGATGTTTGAAGAAATGTTAACGTGTGTGTGTGTGTGTGTGTGTGTGTGTGTGTGTGTGTGCGTTTATATATGTGTTTTGCAGTAGATACGTGCAAAAGTATGGCGAGACAAAACATTCACTGTCATATTTTGCAGTGCACATGCAATATTTTCTCTTTACAATCATCCTCTAGTTACCATGATTCAATTGATTTTATTGCGGATCATGAAATATAAGAATAAAGTGCAATACGAAATAGGTTAATGATTTGACAGCTAATCCTGCATTAAGTCCGTCACGTTCTTTCTTTGTTAGCGAGTAATTTCTATAACCCTTGTAAAAAGATTAATTAATAAAATGACCATGAAATGGCAGAGAGATATGATAGATGTAGAGTAAGTATTATATTACAATGGTACACGTACTGCTTCGGTAATTCTTTGAAAGACGATAATGGCGGAAACCAGTTATTTCGCAAACACGTAATTCTCTCCTCTTGAATACTTGTCAACATTAATTAAATCACGTGACGAACAAATATGAATATATCATACCAATACTAGCTCCCGACGACCTTTACAAAAGGCTCGAGGTAATATCATTAGAATATCATCAGGTGTAGTTTAAATCGGGAAATAGGCTAACTTAATAAGAAGAAGAATTGAGAGATATTCAAAATCATACTTATATTTTTGTTATTCAAATAATTTCGCATTCTCTGACGCAAGTTCTTCGATGAACACCGAGTTCCATTTCAAATCTATTCAAAAGTAAACGGTCGCCATATGAGGCGTTTTCCTAAACATTTTCAACGCATTTTATGCTGATGCACGGATGCAGCAGTCGCAGCAAACACTGCAATAATTCAAATTCCTCAATAACGACTTGTTGGTGTACAGTTAATGACCACCAAATGGAGAACTCGGCGTTTCCAAACTTCACATATAACGTTGCGATAATTCAGCAATCGCAAAACAGTATTTATGTTATATTAATATTTCTCTGCCTTTTTCTGAATGTAACTGTTCTGGTTGTAGTACGTCAACAGAAGGTTCTAGAAGACCAAATGGCTGTTCTCTATCAAATTCTGGCTGCATCAGATCTCTCTTTTGGTGTCATCTACAGCCTATGGCAACTCTTCTGGTTTTCAAATGGAACGAAGGATGCGTGTGCAAAAATAAGCATGGCTTTCGCTTACATTTTTCAAGTTTCGTATTCAATTGCGATGTCATCTATGTGTGGTATTAGTTTAAATTTGTATATTTTCATTTCACGACCGTTGCGATACCACGCTCTTGTAACAACAGAGCGATTTACCAAGACGGTTGCTTTCATAATTGTATTTATCCTTCTATCTTGTTCAATCTACCTGCCAATTCCAGACGGGGTTTTCATGAATATGTTGATTGAACGTTGCATGAAGGCGGATCTAAGCGTAAAGTCGCACTGGCCATCAGTTGTTCATACATTCTATCAGGTATTTCCTGTTGGTGCAACAATAGCATTTACGTCGCTTACAAACTTCAAGCTGCTACTGATTGCACGGCAGAAGTCGAGAACTGTGGCGAAAGGTAGGATCGGTTTATCTGTTAATGAAATGAAGATGGGTAACACAAAGCCGTGTGTCAACGAACAACATGGAACAGTGCGTCAAGTCGGAGCGCTTAAAGGAATCTCGAACCGCAGACGATCAAGATGGCGCTTAAAGGGATACATGACGGTGGCTCTCTTATCAATTATATTCTGCGGCCTGTGGACACCACATCTTATGTATTACGTAATAGAGATCGACCCAGACACTGTGAGCATTCTGGACAAGATTTCGATTAGTAGCACATGGGTTCTACCTCTGGTTTACATGCTGACAAATTCTGAAGTGAGACGACTCTTCAAGCAAGGATTCATACGCTGTTGTCAAGAAAATTGGCACAGATTCAAAGGATCCAATTTAGTGAATTAAGAGTGACGACAAAGAAAAGCCTTCACAGATCATAAATACCGTTGTTTCAATTAGGATGATTAGTATCTTAATATTAAGGAATTTATTTATGTCGAAATTATTCACAAACTAAACTAATGTTTGATAATGATCTGAATATAGCACGAAAAACAAAAAACATGCTGAAAATTTTGATCCATCGCATAAGAATGTCAATAGGCCTTTGCATAAATATGACGTCCATTATTGTTCAGGACGGTCATCGCTAAATACATAAAAATACTCTGACTATGATTTACCGTTTAATAATAATAATAATAATAATAATAATGATATATAATTTATATGGCGCCAAATCCACTTTTCACGAAAATGCTCAAGGCGCAACTGGAAAATGTGTAGAGTAAGATAGAAGTTTAGCCAATATAGATCGTTTGATGCAAACAGCCTCTTTGGTGGTTTGATTCCTTTATTCTCTCTCCCTCTCTATCTAGCCGCATTAGAAAAAAAAGCATGGTGATTTTCGCTATTAATTGTCTTGTGGACAATGACAATCTAATTGTACAATCTAATTGTATTCTCGTCACCGATAGTTAGCGATTTTAATTGATATCTCACGATAAGGTCCGAATAGATATCTTTAGGTTGGGACGGTGACTTTTCAAAGGCATTTTGGCAAACGAACTGTTAACAGCGAAACAGAAAATGAATTTGAATTACATTTCTTTATCTCCGTAAAATAGTTTCATAATAAAACGAACAAGGAAATAACGTCGGTGAAACTACCATCCCATTAGTGACGAGGATGGGGCCAATTTTCCGTCGGGTCTGCGAACTTCAGAAGAGATATATGCGCTTCATGAGGAAGGGTAGTGTCAACCACCACGACTGGCGGGGGTACATGATAGTGCATTACTGAGAGCAAGAGGGGCAAAGGATTTCATTCACAATAGCATTATGATCACAAAAGAAACTTCCAGGTGATACTCTTGTTCGAAAATTTTCCACAGACAAGAAGTTTGGATATTTCTTTTGAGTGTATCTAGCTATTATTAATGCTTGAATGGAGGTTGCGTAACTTTGTCCCAGGCCTTTGTCGTGTCCCTTCTACTCACGGGACGTGTATATATGATCGTAGAGATGACTCCATTGTCAGTAGCGGATCCAGGGGGCGTCCCGGCGCACGCCCCCTATTTTTCGGCCAAACAAATATGAAAGAAAAGAGGGAATTAGGCGGTATATCACTCACTTTCGATATATATATTTTTTAAAATATGGTCTTAGATGCCAAGAAATCGCATTTACGAATATTTAATTCTTATTTTTTCGGAACAAATCGACACATGTGCCACGCCCCCCCCCCCCCCCCCCCCCCCCTTAAAAAAGTCCTGGATCTGCCACTGATTGCAAGCAATAAATATCTATCAATTCAAAGCTTCTTACAATGTCACGAAGCTAATGAAAGCATGCCCTGGTTGAATGGATTCCTCCGGAACATTGGTGACAAAATCATCTCAAGCTTGTTATAGCAGATCTCTTATGAGTGTTATTGACCACTTCTGCCCCTTAAAAGTCATCAATATTTGTTTTTCAAATTACGACTGTTGGAAGAAAAATTAATCAGATATTTTGATATTGCTAGTGCAAATGTAAGCTCAAATTAAACTTTAATCTATAGAACATGACGTTTCGTTAAAAATTTATTATTCTAAATGCAGAAGCGCCTACTTGGCAGCTATACTATGGCCGGGTAATAATATTAGATAATTTGTCTCGCGCCTCTGAATAGGTGACTAGAGAGATGGCGTGTTTAAATGCTATATGTATCATTATTATTACTGTATACATACAATGGGGAACTGTGATAATAGGAAGCTTCTCCATAAACCTTCGTGTGAAATGATCCATAGATGGCGTTCATCCGTTTCTGATTTACATCAACATTGATTTTGCTAGACGAACACTATAGCACCATTAACCCTTAAGCTGCTCTGTATACTGCACTCCCCGTGCCAAGTTTATTTTGTGCGGCTCCTTGGAGCGGTTTTTAAAACTCTTTGATCCTTTTCACCTCTATAGATTGTTTTCTGCTTATCGTATGAAAAAATAGCCTGCTAATACCTAAGCAGGATGTGAGAACAATAGCTCCAGAGTTAATCTGTACGATATACACAATAGTAGTACTCAAAGGGTGTTATTACGATTGTGTGTATACACGCACTTGGCACTCCTGCATAGACCAGTCAGTACACATGCATGTGGCACGTTAAGGGTTTAAAAAAAGCTGGATCAATGGTCCATACTGGCCACACAAAAGATTGAAGCCGTCGCACGACGGGATAACTTTTCGCGTGTATAATTAAGATTTGAGTGGTTATTCATTGTGCAACCAGTGGTGAAAATTAATAGCGTCATTATCACATATCACTCAAACGTACACACACACAACCAGAAGCCCTCACTTTTACCTTACAGTTAAGTGCATTATACAATAACTTACTCTTTATTCATCCCTCATCTCACAGACTTGCTTCCCCCGCCTAAGAACTTCACATCTTCTTTAGATCTATGCACTACCAATTAATGCAATTATAGCACACACACAAACACACACGCACGCGCACACACACCCTTTCACCCTCAAACCAATCTTAATCTCTTAATTACACGCTTATTAACGTCTTTCAGATGTGAGGTCACGAAACCCACGGAACCTGTATTTCAGATGTAAAGCCAAGTAGTATTTACTTTTTAGTACTTTATATTATCGAACTCAGTCCTTCGGTTTGTTGACCCCCCATGTTGCTATAAAGCAGATGTATTGTTGTGTTTATTTTAAATTTTCATATAGACTTTTATCTTGCTTTGGGACAAAAGTCAATTACTCCAATTACTTTACTTTTACTTTGACCTATATACAGTATAAAACATTTATACTATTGATTTGTCAAATATAAAATTACCCAACATGTTGTTTCTGTACTCGGGGTCTTCATTCTTAAAACCCAAATTCTTAGAATTATTCTCCCAATCTAGTCCTTACTCCATACTCTCACATTCTGCCGCTATCCATTTCCCCTCTTTCTCCCTCTCTCTCCAAACACCTACGTTATCCACCACGTGCACTTGAATTCTGAGCGCACTAAGTCTTCTTCCCGGTACACATTTTCACAAAATTTATCCCCCTCCCATTGTTCTCCCTCTCTTTCTCTCTATCTATCAATCTATCGCTCTCTATCTCTATCTCTATGTTTGTCTCTGTCCATCTTCCTCCTCCTCCCCTCTCTCTCTCTCTCTCTCTCGCTCTCACTCCCACTCTTTCTTTCTCTCTCTGTCTCTCTTCAATCACCAACATCATCCAACATTCCTTATGTCAGTAAATTCACATCTTCTCTAGATGTACGTCCCGACTACCACATCGTATAAAATTAACTTTCGTCCCGGTGACCCATTTTACCCANTATAAAGCAGATGTATTGTTGTGTTTATTTTAAATTTTCATATAGACTTTTATCTTGCTTTGGGACAAAAGTCAATTTCTCCTACTTTGATATAACTTCTCTTTTACTTTGACCTAGTCATACAGGATAATACATTTATATGTACAGCGCTCTCTTCTCTCTTCCCGGTACACATTTTCACCAAATTCATCCCCCTCCCATTTTTTCTCTCTCTCTTTCTCTCTCTCTCTCTCTTTCTCTCTCCCACTCTTTCTTTGTCCTTATACCTCTCTTCAATCATCGACATCATCCAATACTTCGTTATGTCAGTAACTTCACATCTTCTTTATAGATGTACGTCCCGACTACCACATCAAATAAAATTAACTTTCGTCCCGGTAACTCATTTTACCCATTTTAGCCACCCCCCCCCCCCCTGTCTCTCTCTCTCTCTTTCTCTCTGTCTGTCTCTCTCTTTACCTCTCTCCCTCTCTCTCTCTCTCTCCCCTTCTCTATCTCTATTTTTTCTCTGTCTCTCTTCCTCTCCCCCCCTTTCTCCCTCTCTCTCATTATCTCTCTCTCTCTCTCTCTCGGTCTCAATCTCTCTGCCTCTCTCTCTCTCTCCCATCTTTCTCTATCTCTGTCTCTCTTTGTTCCTCTACCTGTACCCCTCTTTATCATCTTTTCATATCCATCTATCTTTCTATCTCTGTCTCCATATCGTTTTTTCTCATTACCTAAAGTAACCATCCAATGGGCCTGCCTTCCATGTGCATTAATTTTATATATTTGTTCTTAAAGGCTAACGCACACCTTTGACTTTTCAGCCTGCGTAAGTTGAGCGTGTTTTTTTTGTGGGGGAAATAAAAAAATGCTCCCTTGACGCACATATACACATGTCATACGGCGTACGCTCCTTGATCGCAAGCCGAACTTCAATCCAACGTCTAATCAGCGTATACTGTACGTCCAGGGAGTGTTTTTAATTTAAAAAAACGCTCAGCAGACGCTGGATAAACACGCTAATGTGTGAGTCGGACGTTAGATTTAAGCCTTAAGAATCATATCATCATATATACAGGTATTGATACCGAGTATGAATTGTTAGAAATAAATACATCTCGAGTAAATGTGAGCTGAGTAAAAAAAGAAAGAGGGATTATCAGATGACGGAGAAAGTCTTTATGTGTCTTTTAAATATAAAAAACATTAAACATCGAGTGATTTATTGGCATGTATTAGGAAGAATATTTGCCATTGCTAATGGACTTATGACGAAGTAAGATTAGAGAATAATGATGAGACTGCAATTTTTTTTTTCTTCTGATAATGATGCATTATGCTCGTGAATAGACGGATGATACAACAGACATTGCTGTTCGGGTAAAATGCCATGTTAATAATTATGTTTGACTGGCAATGCTTATATTAATGACAGAAATATTAAAATTCAATAGTTATTGGGTATTTTGAAGAAAAAAAATCAGTTTCAAACCGTGGAACCCCAGAATCTTCAAAATATTGGATGAGGCAATTCACAAAGTTAGTTGATTCAGATAAAGGAGAATACCATCCAACAATAAATCCTTTTTAACAACAGGAGAAAAAATCCGTAAATAAATTAAAGTTTGAGGAAAATATGAAAACTGAGGAAAGTTGTTTATTTGCAATGATATAAGAATCTGTTGACAAATAAATATCACAGGACTAGTTGGCAAATTTGGTAACGAAATATTTACACTTTTAACCAGTTTAGGTAAATGATACTCTTGAACTCCAAAAAGTCATTCTTTGTCAAATTTCTAAACAGTTAAACAAAATCGACATGTTTTTATTTACATATCTTTGTATATAGTACGAGATATTTCCTGTACTCAAACTATTACGTTTTACAGTATCTAGTCGTTTTGATCGCTAGATTCTCATACATTTCGGATACTCAATTTTCCCTAAGCTTTTTTTTTTAATCTAATTACATTCTACTGTTGAAGAATAAGTACACTTTTTGTTTTGCCCCATCCAATTTTTCTCATAGTTTAGGATTTCCGGGTTTCAAACTGAGTCATTTTCGCTCTAATTATCCCAAACTATTAGGACCTGCTGGATATTTCTTGTCATTGAGATCGTACGTGTTTTCGTGAAGTGACGGAAGCCAAAGGGTATTGTTGCATGAAGACAAAGAAATCCCGACATAGCGCCAATTCAACGGACATCCTATCGAACAGCATATTAAATTCTATAGAAGGACACCTTTCAATGGATTTGTAACTCATTTTGTATAACAATACCCTCTGGCTCCCGTCACTTTGTGAAAACACGGACAACATGATGATGTCTGATTTTTTAATATTATTATTTTACAGAGCATTTCCTCCAACACCCTTTTATAAATCTTCTACATCACATGCGCAAATGTAAATAACGCGTAAAAACAGCGTCTCGGGGGGAAAACTCAGAAACTGTTAAAGAAAATGCACTCTCGTCATCATCATTATTCTCTAATCTAGCATCATTATAAGTCCATTAGCAGATATTCTTCCTAATGCATGCCCATCAATCAATAAATGTATTTACTTTTTTTTAAGCAGACATATTCTTTTCCTCCTTTCATCTAATAATCCCCCCGTCACTCTCCGCTCAGTTCATATCTCCTCGAGATGTACGTTTCTTAAAGGGCCAGGAACCAACCCCTGGGTTTTTTATGTTCTCACAGAATGAAGAAAAATCAGATAAACAAGATGCGATTTTTTTTTTAAAGCAAAATCAGACTATCCGTTCGAATGTTATGAATTTTCAAATTCACGGAGATGCGATTACTGCCGCTAATGTGGATCCGTGTGATCAGCAACATCGACGGAACCTGGGACGCCATGTCGGATAACTACTTTATACATATTTTTTTTTTTAGAGAGGGGTTCAATATAATTCTTCTCAAAATACATGCAGAATAGATAAATTCAATTTAATTCAATGAATGAGAGGTTGTCCGACATGACGCCACGTATTCCGTCGATGTTACTGATCGCCAATCGCGCGGATGTCCATCAGCGGCAGGATCGTCATATCTCTGTGACTTTGAACACTGATAACGTTTGAAAGGGTTCTTCGATTTTTCTCAGATTTTCAGAGTATGTTCATATGATTTTTCCTCATTCAGTGAGGGGACAATGATTCCAGGGATTGGTTCCCCATAAATGTTGCAACAAAACATCTTTTTCAAATATGGCTTTAGCATCCACACTCAAACACTCGAGAAGTATCGTAGTCAGATTTACAATTCAAAATTTATTTCAAAAATTGATTTGCACTAAAAAAAGCAGTGAAAGCAAACTTGTCCATGTGACTAACATTCGCTTAAGGATATTTACTCTTCCGGCGTGGCATTGCACACACATTGGAGCTGATTTGAGTTCGAAATTTATAATTACTTACATTGCCTATTGTAGAAACTGATCACGTTCATTGCCCCGGGGTATGTGACAAGTTTAAAAAATGCACATCAGTACTTTTTATGCAGTATGTCAGACAAAATTGTTCCCTTTCTTATTTCAAAAAAAATCTTTACAAAATAATTTAGTGACATCAGTTCGTAGCCCAACGCATAAGAAGTCCCTGTATTTGATTTTATTCGTTTATATATAATAAACATCATCTTAATAACCTGATACAGATTGTTCACTTCGTAATTGCCCGCAATAAAGGTTTTCCCATGCAGGCCCAATATCTTTAAGTGGTTTAGCGGTGCAATCATTCAATTTTGCCAAAATTATTTATGTATTGTATACATTCTCTGCGAAATAAAATGCTCGAAACGCAAATCACTTTTTTAATAGTTTGAAATGACCTTGGAAAACCTATAACCAAATATGTATGACTGTGGTCCTGCCATACGAGGATGTTTAAGCCAGCGTATTTTTTGCCTGGCGTACCAAAATTTCTCTAAAAATGTCAGAACGCGCTGATTTTTGTTTTAGGTCTGCATAAATTCCTGTTGTGTATATAATGTTTCATACAGGTATGGTCACACCGGCCGAGCGGAGCCTTGGCGGTCCTTTAGCGGAGACAAAAATTCATTACCGCTCGTAACCGTTCACCATCGCTAAACATACGTTGGCATCCACTAGCGCACCGCTGGATCAGCTCTCCAATCTGTCATGGTCCCTAGTTTCGCTCCAAAATGCAAAAGGTTTTGAGCCGCACAAAAGATTGCGAGCGATAAGGAGAGGGCAATTTCCGCTCTGGCAAAGTTCACCACCGCTAAAACACCGCCCAGGCACCGCTAGACGCAAGTTTGTGGCCGCTTGGATCCGCTCGGTCAACGCAGAGCGACATCATGCACATGCGTGCTTTGGTTCGCCGGAAGTTTAACCCAAAAGCCATGCCCCACTTTGGGCCGTCTTTGAAAAGATGATTCTGTACATTGGTTAGGGATCCGAGGATTGAATGGAATTTTATTCTTTGAATTCCATTGTGTGAAGTACACTGCGTAGCACCTGGGAAATATTCCAGCTGCCACGACAGTGCATTCACACAAGAGAATTTCAAAGTGATTAAAATTCCGTTGCGCTATATGCGATTGCTTTGTTGTTTGGGGTCTCAGTGGGAAGCAATGCAGATTTCTGCGTTGGCCTAGCGGATCCAAGCGTCCACCAACCACCGTATAGCGGTACCAGGGCAGTGTTGGAGCGGCCATGAACTTTGCCAGAGCGGTAAGTCCCCTCGCTTCTTTCCGCTCGCAATATTTTGTGCAGCTCAAAACTTTCAGAGCGGTAGGAGGGACCATAAGCGGTGGTCGAGCGGAAACCTGCGTTGACTTAGCGGAGGCGAACTTATGTTAAACGGCGGTGAACGGTTACGAGCGGTGATGAATTCTTGTCACCGCCCAGGACAGCTATTTAGCACCGCCCATCCGATATGACCAGGCTATAGAAAAAGCGGTGTTAGATGGGCGGAGGTAAGCGTTTTATAAAAGAGATCAATTGTTCTACCCACTTTGCGAGCGGTGACGAGCGTTGCCGAAATTAAATTACAAATTCCTTCCGCTAAAGGACCGCTAAAGCTCCGCTCGGCCGGTGTGACCACACCTTAACGAGTTGAGCATCATAAATAAATATGCTTTTGCATTCCGCATTAGTAACTTCTTAAAGATTAATAAAAGTATTCAAGTGAATGCATAATATATTGCCTGCGCCGTTTGCAACAATTGATGTTTTCAAATTGAATTGACTTGTGTTAAATTTATTTCCATGTTAAAAACATTTTCATTAAAAAAATATGGCGGGTTGTCCACATTCAGTGCGGCCATCATGTGGTCTCTGTACATTATTTTGAACACAATTCCAATACATACGTACATACATACATACATACATACATACATGTATATACACAACTAAAATGAGCATAATTCCTGAAAAATACAATTACATATGAATCATGAGAAAACAAAACGTTTTCAGAAAATAGGCAAGAGTAATGCGATGAGGATGTAGGACAGAAGAGGAAGTGTGTGACGAGTAGTCTCGACGTATAGACAGCTTGTGGGCGACATATTTAACGAATACGCTGGCGTACGTCGTTATAATATCGAAGGATGCTCTTACTGGCCCCATCCCAAAAAAGATAATAATAATAAAGGCGGTCAACGGGTACAAAACTTACCCATCGCGTATTCGACCTACGCGAGCGTATTTAGGCAAATTCCTGGTGTAGGTCGGCCATATGCTGGCTTAAAAAAAGTCTTTTTGCTGCAGCACCATTGAAGATCGACTCACACATTTGCATTTCATTGCTTGCGTCGGCCAAACGTTTCTGAAAATTGAAAACGCTCTCCATGCGCTCATTATACGCGGATCAGACGGTGGATTGACGTTTGGCTTGCTCTTAAGGAGGGTCCGCCGAGCGTCAAACCATCGTATAACCAATAACCAATCAAACACAGGCGTGAATATAATTATGCAACATACGACCAGCGTAAATTGATTGTAAAAAAATAAATAGCATTTACGCTAAGAAAATTTAAAAAAAAATGTAAATATGTCATACAATGCGAAACGATGTTTTCATTTTCTTTGAATCTGATGTAAACTTTTTTGTAAAAAAAAAAAGGATTTCACAAAAGCAATCTAAATAACTTGTAATACATGTGGCTGACGGGAAGACTTTTCCATTGGACATACCGTATATATGTAATACGTTCAGGCGCAATCATTCGTAGGTCCCGGGCACACCAAACACGGCACGGCAGCACGGCACTGTTTATACGCGCCAACTCCCCTGTGATTGGGCAATTGTTGAAGATCCTGTGAGCAGAGGAGCGCGCTGGCCAATGACAACCAAGATACTGCGTAAAAACCGTGCCGTTTCACCGTGCCGTGTTTAGTGTGCTGGGGCCTTAAACGTACCATCCAACTCAAAGGTAATCTATTGTTATGTCCCAATGCGCAGTATTCGCTGGGGCGCTCTTCGCTAATGCCGACTTCATCTGGCTTGCGTTCGCCGTGCCACGCGTGTTCTTTGCGACCTGCGCAGACCATAAGATGGACTCGGTTTATATTTGGCATGTGCAAGCTATTTAGTCTTGTCTAATATGTTATAGTGCCTTGGGGAAAAGCAATGTTACGATCTTCAAAGCCTAGCACATTCTTTCAAAAACTTTGGACATATTTGGCATTTATTCGGACATAATTATCGACGATCGCCCCATTAAGGTTCTCCAAAAGTTCAAAGTTCATCCAGTAACGTTATGCTGTTACAGTAACAAGCAAATCAAAATGACGGTTCTAAATTTGATGATTAAGATGACGTAAATGAATACATTTGGAATTTTCCTGGATGTTATCTTTCACGTTAAATGATAGCTAGTTAATCAACAATGTCATGTAGTGGGATGACAATATTTTATCTGACACAGTTGTGTCTCGTGAAGCTGTTCGCAGATCTTTGCACTCCTCTACGAACGACTGGTGACCCTTTCCCAGGTGTGATTTACTGCCAATGGATATAATTGCGTCTACTAACGGTTCTGTAAGACACCAACAAGGGGACGGATGCCCGGTTAAGGTCTAGGCTGAATATCGATGCTAGCACTGTGACGTAATTTCCGAACATAAGCAACTAAGGCGTTCCGGTAGCTTTCCTTTAAAAGTAAATAAATCAAAGTGTTCATCCAACCATTACACAGTGTTAATCGGGAAGCCACAGCCATGGCGTTTGAAGGTATTTGCCTTCCTCGGAGAGCTGATACTACCTCACAGATAGTAAAGGGTAACCAGGCGATGTAGAATGCCCCACTTATTGATACCGCAAGCAGGACGGATTTCAGCAGGCCACGCTGACGCGCATTACGCGCTTGCTTTTCAGCGCGTTCCGCATCGCTCTGAAGTTGTTCCGAAGTGCGCGTATTCGATTCAGCGCGTGCGGTCGAGGCTTGTTTAAACGCCACGACGGCTTGGCTTGCGATAGTCCTGGAATGTCGTCGGACAATGTGCAACATCACTGCGTAGAACACGAGAATCAGGAACGCATACATCCACAGGCTAATCGCGAAGCTGAAGACAGTGAAAGGTGCAAAATGCGGTTCTGAGAAATCAACCATGCAGACGCCGAATTCCCGGAATACGATGATATTGAATTGGTCGCCCGCGAAATAGAGGACGAAAAATAACGTGATGAGTGTTATAATCGCTTGTGAAACTACAATAGTTATGACACGAGTTCGGTTGACGAGAGACGCGTACCGCAGCGGCTTTGTAACGGCGATGAAACGGTCGCCGTTCAAGTAAAACACAATGGACGAGGATAACCCGGTAGTACATGTCAAGAGATATCCCAATGACTTACAAAGAATGCTCCCGAACGGCCACTCCCCTCTTGCCGCCGCAACACTCATTGGTAACAAAAGGATTCCAGTGATGAAATCGACGAGTGACAGAGACATGTAAAGAACTCGACTCGCTTCATTGATCTCGGGTATCTTTGGCAGAATGACAAGATTTAGTAGATTGCAGATGATGGAGAGTGCGGCAGTGAGGGCAATCATGGTCACACCCACAACAGATTGGCCAGTATCGGACATGTTTGTTGGGGTTGGTCCGCGGAAGGAGGTGGTAGCCATTATGATTGTGCTGCTTTCATTGATTATCCCCATGTTAAAGGTGATCAATCAAAAGAAAACAGTAAGAATGCTTTCCGTACGATAAAGGAAGACTCACACCTAGAGATACGTGTATCCATTGTGCCATAATTCCGTACGATAAATCTTTAATTTAAGAGTAGTAATGTGCGCTGCATCTCGATAAGATATGAAGAATATAAGCTCCATCGTAATTTGATCAGACGAGATAGTTATCCAGATTCTAAATCCATATCAGGGGGTTAATTATCCTGAATATAGAAGTGGGGAATCGCCAATAATTTACCTCCAATGGCTTCAGAAGGTATGCAAATTTTGCCCAAAGAAGTGCCGTCTCCCAGCTCCTTCTTGAAACTTTGCTTTTAACGTGGCATTTTACTCTGAATCATCTACTGTGTACATCCACGCTGTATTCCATGGCTCTGTGTGAATAACAAGAAAAAATGAAATTCATTAAACATGGGGACACAAATAGCATGAATTGTTTAGCATTAAAGTGTAGAATGGTTAATACAGCTGTTTTACTGATTCTTTAAAAGGCAATCTCTTACAGAAATACTGATCAAAGTACTGTTCCAAAGATCAGCAGATCGAATAAACAATAATCAATGCAAATCATCCCATATACTTTGGGGTTCCTAGTGGGCCTACTGACTGTTATAAAATATCCCTTTCTCTCAAAATGCTGATTTGGGATGGAACATTTAGAAGTTGCGTTTTGTACCTTTTTAAAAGTTCCTTCTTTATTACAGGGGTGGTCCTGCATAGAAAAATTGGCGTTCCGCCGCTTTCAAAATGTGCGAGGAATTGTCTGAAGCGTTTGGTCGTTGCATAGACGCAAGTGGTATTTTCAAGATGGAGGCTTAGAAAGTAGCTCAGATAAATATGTAAATATTGAAAGATAGAATTCATTAAGGACTGTCACCAACGGCTCACAAATATATGCTGCTGTGTGAAGTAATCCGGATGCTATGAAAAAAAAATCATATGCTGTACCGGTGGGGACTATAGAACCCACGACCTTTGGATGATTAGACCAGTGTCTTAACCACTAGACCGCCAGAGCGCCCTAGCGATAAGGTTCGATGAATCCAATGTGTAAATATTGTTAGGCATGATCACTTTTACAAATGTTTATACAATCGGATATTTTCACCTCGCTATTTGGCGTAATCAAAGGAAAATTTGCCGAATTGTCTTCATATCATGCAAAGAAAATACCGACTATTTATCCTTATTTAACAAACTTATCAAATTTCTCTGGTATCGAATGCATGTAGTAACATTCCAGAATGTCCGGAAAAAGCTTTTGTGCGGGAGGGTATAAATGAGCTGTATAAATTCAGAAAAGGCGTCCCACTTTGAAGCACGTACAATTGAGATAACAAGCAAAAGAAAAAATGGCCATTACTGTACTTACAATTCTCAAACTCACTCTTTCTCCCATTTCTGTAGCGGTATTTTTTTTCTTTGTTTTACATTTTGGCTGAAGCAAACCGCTATTGGCGAGTGGGGTAGGGACTGTTTCAGTATAATGGGGCCAGATGCACGAAATAGTCTAAGCTATCCTCTTCATGCTAAGGCGTCTTAAGTTATTATGCCACCCCTTTAACATAGTCGTATTGACGCTAATGCCTATGTTACGAAGGTGGCACAGGAAGTCAAGACATCTTAGCAAGAAGAGGATAGCTAAGAACATTTCGAGCAATCGGCCACTGGCTTTTAAAGGATATTATGCGCATTATGCTGACAATATTGACAGAATGTAACTACAGGAAATAATGTGACAGAGTAAAAAATTATCGATCAATAGGCCTGGGGATGTAGTGAGGCAATTCGAGTAGTTTGAAAGCACAAACCCTAGACTTTAGGTGTGTGCGTGCGCAGAGCATGATACAGGGTATGCATTGTGTAACTACATCACACACATACTGCATTGCTCTATCCTCAGTCTAGGGGAGAGCATGCAGACACACAATGCATACCCTGTATCACTCTCTGTGTATGCGTACAACGAAACCCAAGGGTCTGTTCTAGCAGACTACAATTCGAGTACGACTGGAAACGAAGGTATATGTTACTAATGCATTCTATGTAACAAATATTCGAATCTTATCATTGGTAGTTATTCATTTTATAATGCAAACCCAATACAGCATCTCTCCAAAGAAAGATTTTTTTGTGACTCCACTGTATTCCAAAAATGCATACTGTATATACCTTAAGAAATTGGGGTGCAAATTTGCACCCGCAGTGGTGGTACAATAGCTGCGCCATTAAAGGCCATGTTAATTACATAATTCAGTAGTCAATGGGTTACCGTAAAAGGAGGGAGATACGGTATGCACCACAATGTGTCAATATAAACCTTTAGGATGGGGATATCCACCTTAAGGGCATTTCTCCACCCTTATAGGGTTCTGCTTTTATACCAGCGTCTGCATCCCTTAAGGTGCAAAAATGTTCCAAACTCTCTTAGTGTGTTTATCATACCCACAAAAATAGGCACGAGAACTGTGTTTGTAATAAGATTACCATCTTCGTTGCATTTCTTTTTATAAGCCGGATGGAATTCAAATAAGAAATGAAAAATATATCACTTAGATACTTTACAAATAATGTTCAAAGCGCCTCGAGCAATCCGCAGAGTGTATACGTGCACTCTATAAACTACGTGTATCATTTTCAATGTTATTATTCATCACATTCTTTGCAAAAGTAGTGCAGGGATCGCAGACTTCTGCAGAATGCAACAAAAGCGAAGTTGTCGATCTAAACTAAACCCATTTAAATCCGATTATATACAAAGCAACAACATCGAGGAAAAATGTACACTCTAAAACCTCAATTGATAAATAATGATAATAATGGTGATTTCTTTTTGAAGCGCAAGGGTCCGTCAGTAATGACGCTCATGGCGCTGTACATCGAACATGAAATACATTACAATAAAAAAATAACAATGGAACATTTAACATGTTGGAAGACTGACAAAATAGTAAATTAATATTTCAGATTGATCGAGCTCTTCAAACTTTTCAACATTTTTAAAAGTAACTTTAGAATTTGGGAAGGTTTCCACTCATCCAAACTTTGCAAATGTCAAGGGGCAGTCACATAAACAGATTGATCCCCTCCTGCTATCAAACCGCATCAATAACGTGTGGAATCTATTCATCGATGAATAAATTCATTGATTTAAAAATATCAATTTGCAGATTACAGTTCGAATTTAAAATGGTCCAGTTTGGCAGCAGGGTGGGATCAACCTCTACGTGTGACTGTTCCATAAGAGTGTGCGGTAATAATGAAGTTAAAAATAAACAAAAACATAACATGTACTAGAACATTTTATGTGTGTAACAGATCTTTTATGATTACGCTGTGTCGCCATTTTAAGGTCATGCATATAAAATTACTTCTATAATTACCAACGTGAGCTATTAAGTGAACGCTATTTTGTAATAGAATAATCAATTTAAAGCCCCGACCTAGAATTCTAAGAATATTGAATGTTCATGTTTCACGACTTGCCAATAAACTTGCTTTTAGCGTGTACAATCTTCCACTCTCTGTATATTGATATGCCAGTTTACATACTCTATTTATAGTCCGGAGCAAATTAAGATGGTAGAAACTATTCACGTTTTAGATCGAGACAGATTTCTTATGTCATTGTATGTCATCTTTCACATACATTAAATTAAGGTCATCTCATTGAGAAGCGTGCTTCATACATGTAACGTGTTTTATGACATAACTTGGGATTAATTTTCCAATGAAGAATGTAAGACAGAATTGCATAATTTAAGTCAGTTAATGACATAAATTAAGTTCAGTATTGCGTCTCATATCTTTTTTCCAAATTTGTTTATACCTTAAAGTGGTTTCTACCTTTTTTATTGTAAGTTTATCTTAATGACTCTAATTTCAATATACAGGATTTTCAATTTACTAGATTACTATAGTTCATGTAGTTTTCTTTTTTACTTTTATAATTTCATGGTATTATTAGCTTACGATAGTTGGCCCCTGCATCTATAATATTTGTGTTTAATTATTCTAAGAAAAAGAATTTACTTGTTTGTTTGTAAAAATTATAATTTTGTGAATTTGTATTTTTTTTTTGTTCAATGAATGCAGAGACTTCTGCTAAAAAGATATCATGAATAACTATGCATCGGAATTTACACTTAAAAGCCATTTCCGTTTCCAATTGCATTCTGAAGGAGTCAAATTTACTTTAATGGAAATAACTGATCATTTACCAAGGATTTGAACACTGAGGGTTGGGGGATCCACCAATCTCTAACAGCTGACAAGTAAAAGGGAAAGGTCCACAAAGTTGGTGCCCCAGAGAGCTGACAAGGAAAAATAAAATGTCATCCGCTCATATTTAGCGTCCCTTAGCATTTTTTTTTTTTTTGGGGGGGGGGGCCTTTATACAACAAATAGTTGGTACCCCCTAACTCTGACCCGGGGATGGAGCCCCAAATACCCCCCCCCCCAATCCGTTCCCGCATGATCTTTCTTTGAAACAGTTAACGGTTAGTTGTTATCTTTTTCCTAAGAAGAAAAATATATGACAGTCAAATTTGCATTACGATTCTACTTCACAATTTTCATTAGAATTTAGTGTTGCATTGATTTTACTTTTATCTTGCCTCTGAACAAACCATCATTATTAAAAAAAAAAACACACACACACACAATATGACAGTCAAGACCTCAATATCAGCCGACGTGAGGTTTCTATGTGATCCTTTCATTTTATCAGAAGATACTGTTCCATTTGAATCATCCGATTGTCTATATAAACATCTCTCTGTGATGTTTCTCTCGCATTACTAATGGGGCAGTCACAATATAACCATTGCTGTCTTATTACGTTTGAGATCTGATGTTTGAATGTTATATTTCTCAATTCCAATTTATCTGCATCACAATGTGATTTTTTTTCTCTCTTTAGTAATGGAGCAGTCACACCAACAGACTGATCCCACCCTGTTACCAAACCGCATCAACAAAAGTAATCATTACTGTTCTATTCCGTTTGAAATATGATGCTTAAAGGTTATCTTTTTGCGAATTTATTAATTAACAAAGCATTAATATATAGCTCATAGTTCGAATTTAAGAAAATTTAGATCGGCGACAATGTGGGCTCAGTCTGCAAGTGTGACTGCCCCATAAGCCTTGGGCAAATCCTGATCATTCCACTTGATGGACATACGCTGAGATCCCGACGGAATAATGAATTCGCTTCATCACTTCTCTTCCAAAAGGTTAAAATGTTTTGCTTTCTAAGAATAGAAGATGGGGAGTGAATTACAAATGACCAAGCGTCTCCTACATTTGTAAACAATCGCATTTTGTCAGAGATATTTGTTAACAGAATCGAAAAAGTAAAAGTCATTGTCATAGAGATCTACAGAATTTCTCCATTTTAGAAAATTCAATAATATACTGACTAATTGCTATTTATAGTAATTATTTTGATTCTTAAGATGCAAATTTAATAGTTGTACCAGTTATAACATAGGCCAAAATATCAATTACATTCAAATAAATCAAAATAGGCTAATGAAATGGAAACCTTGTTAATTTTTGTTTTCACTGAAACATATTGCTCATAATTATTCGAACATATTCGAACATATTTTGCTCACATTCGAACATATTCTTATGTTTACTACAATATGAAGTTCTGACTTTCTTTTATCACTTATTGATGTTTACATTTTCTTTTAATGTTTTTTTCAGCATATTTAGGCATATACTATTTTCACTGGATTTCCATACTTTTTCCTATTTTGATTTCGCCGGGAGTTCGCGACAAGTCTACTCCGCGCAAAATGACCGATTACAAGCGATGTATCGGCGCGTTGATGTAGACGGATTGTGTAACCAGTTTTCACCCAAAATTGTATCCTTCATTGGATCGTAATTGGCATTTGTTTATATATGTTTTGCAACGGGTTAATGGACAGTATAGCAAAATATTTAGATAACATGTAGATCTGTGTTACGGTTGACTAATGCGGTTTTAGCCTGCGCACGCCCATCATCTTTTATCTAAAAAAAAACCGCTCACTGGACGCACAAAGACGCAGGTCATAAGATGGACTGACGTTAGACATACGCTCCTTGAATGTATATAAGCCGAACGTCGGATCAGCGTTTACTGTACATTCGGAGTGCGTCTTTAATTAAAAAAAAAACGCTGGGAATACGCAGGCTCAAAATAAAAGATGTGAGTCGGCTTATATTCTATTCTTTCTGCCAAATTGTTCAGACATAGACAATTTCCGAGCATGTATAGACCTTATGAAATTAGACCATCATTCTTTCATTTTTTTTTTCCTTCCTTTTGAACGTCTTTTTCCCAATTCTGACACCGTGACACGCAATATTTCTAATTTGAACGGCAATTATCTTTTCAAATGGCCTTGATTATTCAAGTAATGAACGAATTGCTTCATAAAAAGGAAATCTCATTCGTCGGAGGCCATAATTGCAGATAACTCCGTATATATGCTGTTGATCGTCATATCGTGTATTTGATGGAATTAATGTCCCTGGAGAAAGATGTGTTGTTTTGTTGTTCTCAGAGATTAAAGGGGAACTTCACCCGGACACTAATGTGCTGTGAGTAAACGGAGGAAAATAAAATGAACAAACTGCACGTTTGAGCAAAATCGGATAATCAGTCAAAAAGTTATGAATTTCAAAATTTTTCCATTTCTACTTGTGATGGGCATCCTTGAATTGGCAACTTTGGCATAATATGTGAGGTCATACATGGAGAACTCCTCATTCAAGTTACACATGGTTTCATCAAAATCTGATCATCATCATATTTGACTTGAAAAATTACCATCATTCTTTTTTAAATGATTGCAGAATTAAAGTGGCTGTATGATATTCAACCGGGGAAAAAGTAGGCGACTTTTCTTGAAAAAAGAGGGAAAGGTTTAATTTTGTGTACAAAGTGAATGCAGAGTTCTCAATTGACAGCCATTATGTGTCTGTAGGTTAAAACTCTATGAACCCATGAGAGATGTAAATCAAAACTTTGAAAATTAATAACTTTTGAATGGATTGTCCGATTTTGCTAAAAAAATCTTCCAAAATCGATGATTGTCTTATACTCCATCCACTGAGAGCTCATTAATGTCTGGGGTTGATTCCCCTTAAAACTACAAATTTGATCAACAGAATGTGCGGCGATGCTCATTATGGAGCTTTGTGCAATTTTGCTCATTAAGAAAAAAACATACGAGCTGATTGAAGGTAAGGAGATACTAATTCGATTCAACATGTTAAGGTGCAAATTTTACGTGTTCTCTTTACAAAAGAGAGTTCTATTAGCCAAGGGGCCTGTAACATAAAAGATGCAATTAAACTTACGACAAATATCAATCGCAAGTCTATGGAAAACCTTGTACCAAAGAGATGAAATTAATTGCAAAATTAATCGTAACTCTTTATGTTACAGGTCCCAGGTCAGGCATTTTCTCGTGTTTGTCAGTACCGAGCAACTTTGGTGAAAAATAGATTCCACAATTTACATGGAAGTCCCGACTGAACACGATTCAACACGGTTCACTGTTAGGAGGCAGTTGGCTGTGAACTGAGAAAAAGAGTCGTGTTAAATCGTGTTGCTTCCAGGCTTCTATGTGCAGATGTAACTGGGACTTTAACTGAGCCACTCGCTATAGCCAGCAATGTTTTTAAATGAGGAGAGACAATGGAGGTACTTGAGAGCTGCACCTTTGAGTATGTGAGTGTGAAAGAAAAAGATGCAGGGCCGATGTGCGTGTGTCTGTGTGTGTGTGGGTGTATGTGTGTGTTTGTCTGTGTGTATGTGTGTGTGTGTTTATAGGTGTTTATATTGATGGGCCACGGCTTTGTGTTGTGTTGTGTGTATGCATGATGTATAATATGTGAGTGAGAATGTTTGTATGTAATCTATGGTGTGTCTGAATCATATCTGTGTGATCTGTGAATATGTGTGAGTTTACGTTTATTGTATGCATGATGTTTGTGTGTGTGTCTTTATGTTAGTATGATGTATGCATGATGTTTGTGTGTGTGTATGTATGCTAGTATGATGTATGCATGATGTTTGTGTGTGTGTGTGTGTGTGTTTTTGTTAGTATGATGTATGCATGATGTTTGTGTGTGTGTTTATGATAGTATGGTGTATGCATGATGTTTGTGTGTGTGTGTTTATGTTAGTATGATGTATGCATGATGTTTATGTGTGTGTTTATGTTAGTATAGTGTATGTATGATGTGTGTATGTTTACGTTAGTATGGTGTATGCTTGATGTTTGTGTGTCTGTTTATGTTAGCATGATGTATGTATGATGTGTATGTGTGTCTGTTTATGTTAGTATGATGTTTGCATGATGTGTGTGTATGTTTATGTTAGTATGATGTATACATGATGTGTGTGTGTCTGTTTATTTTAGTATGACGTATGCATGATGTTTGTATGTGTGTTTATGTTAGTATGGTGTATGCATGATGTTTGTGTGTGTGTTTATGTTAGTATGGTGTATGCATGATGTTTGTGTATGTGTTTATGTTNGGTGTATGCATCATGTTTGTGTGTGTGTGTTTATGTTAGTATGGTGTATGCATCATGTTTGTGTGTGTGTGTTTATGTTAGTATGGTGTATGCATGATTTTTGTGTGTGTGTTTATGTTAGTATGGTGCATGCATGATGTTTGTGTGTGTGTGTTTATGTTAGTATAATGTATGCATGATGTTTGTGTGTGTGTTTATGTTAGTATGATGGATGCATGATGTTTGCGTGTGTGTTTATGTTAGTATGATGGATGCATGATGTTTATGTGTGTTTTTATATCAGTATAATGTATGCATGATGTTTGTGTGTGTATATGTGTGTGTGTGGTTTTTTTTACGTTAGTATGATGCATGCATGATGTTTAATGTGTTTGTGAGGATGCGTCAAACAGCTTTATATGTTAAAGCTCTTTGGGATGCGTATACACAATGGTGTGTTTGAATCCAAAGAGCTGTGTTAGTATATAAAGCTCTTTGGTTTGAATCATATCTGTGCGTGGTTTGGATATTTGTGCGTTTATGTTAGTGTGTTTGTAGGAAATAGTGCGATATGGTGTGCTGGAGAATGCATAGGATGAAAGTGACAAAAATGGATTTATGAAGAGTGTCATTCAATATTCTATATCATAAATCTTTGTGAGCCGTATAATTGGTATTGACAAAGTTAACTTTTAGGAAAATGTGTTCTGAAATGGATTCTTGTTATATGAAATGTTATAAATCACTTTCAACATCCACTTTCTAGGCTGTTTAGCTTCTTCGCTTATGGTTCTTGATCAAGGAAAAAATAGGAAATCGTTTTCTCGAGCGTTCCAAATACGAGACAAATTGTTTCTAGTTTGCACCTTCTGTGCTAAATCAATAGGACAGGATGATAAAATGAACCATGTTGAGTATTTGGAATGAGGGGGTTGTTTAGCTAGCTTTGTCTCTTCTGGGGTAGGCAAGGGGTGCCAAATTTGCTAAAAGACTTCAATCAATATAGTCGCATATCTATATTTTTTGCCTTATCAGGCGGTAAGAGGGCGGAGGTGGGAAACCCATCCTCATACGCAAATTTGTGGATACCTGCATGAAAACGTGTTTATGGATAAAAATATGTTTCTTTATATCAACCTTCTGATCTTTATGAAAATGAAGAATATCTAAATATATTTGCACGTGCACACGCACACACACATGCACAGACCGCGCACTGTTGGGCCGAGACGTTACGGCCGAGACACGGCCCCTCAAGACACAAGGTTTTGTTTTGGCATTGTAATTACTCGTNTATGCATGATGTTTGTGCGTTTGTTTATGTTTGTATGATGTATGCATGGTGTTTATGTATGTGTTTATGTCAGTATGGTGTATGCATGATGTTTGCGTGTGTGTATATTTACGTTAGTATGATGTATGCATGATGTTTAGGTATGTGTTTATGTTAGTATGGTGTATGCATGATGTTTATGTGTGTGTTTATGTTAGTACGATGTATACATATGTTTGTGTGTGTGTTTATGTCAGTATGATGTATGCATGATGTTTAGGTATGTGTTTATGTTAGTATGATGTATGCATGATGTTTATGTATGTGTTTATGTTAGTATAATGTATGCATGATGTTTGTGTGTATGTATGTTAGTATGGTGTATGCATGATAATTATGTGTGTGTTTATGTTAGTATGATGTATGCATGATGTTTATGTATATCTTTACGTTAGTGTGATGTATGCGTGATGTTTAATGTGTTCGTGAGGTTGCGTCAAAGAGCTTTATATGTTAAAGATGTTTGGGATGCGTATACGCAATGGTGTGTTTGAATCATATATGTGCGTGGTTTGGATATTTGTACGCTTATGTCAGTGTGTTTGTAGTAAAGAGTTCTATAAGGAAAATATAAAGCTCTTTGGTTTGTAGGAAAGAGTGCGATATTGTGTGCTGGAGAATGCATAGGATGAAAGTGACAAAAATGGATTTATAACGACTTTCATTCAATTTTTTAGACTCGTGAATCTTTATATTTGGTAGGAAACCCTTTTATCGAGCATTCCAAATGCGATACAAAAGGGTTCTACTTTGTACCTTCTGTTGAGTATTGGGATAAGGGAGGTATTTGGAAAGCTTTAATCAATATCGTCGTATATTTGTTATTGTATTTTTCCTTATCGGGCGGTAAGGGGGCGGGGTTGGCAAAAAAAAACATTCTTGGATACCTGCATGAAAACGTGTTCATGGATAAAATATGTTTATTTCTAGCAACCTTCTGATCTTTATGAAAATGAAAAATATCTAAATATATGTGCACGTGCACACGCACACGCACATGCACAGACCGCGCACTGTTGGGCCGAGACGTTACGGCCGAGACACGGCCCCTCAAGACACAAGGTTTTGTTTTGGCATTGTAATTACTCGTTAATGAATAATGCATACAAGGTAATTAGCACAAGGCCGCAACATTTTTAATTATAGAATCTTTTCTATATGGAACACATCTTCTACTGAACGAAGAAGAAAGAAAACAAAATCGTTGGTGTACTCACTCGTGATAAATATATACATAAACATATCAGGAAAAAAGCGCACCGTAATAGTCTTTACGTTG
>BQKZ01000779.1:100464-112630 GCA_036244855.1 Temnopleurus reevesii
CCCCGCCCCCCGGTGCGCGCATGCTACAAACCCATCATCAGTCGGACATAATTATAGCCAACAGTTGTTAGGACAACATGTTCCTCATGCAGGGTTAGGTCATCTTCACCCAAAGCAAAGTTACGTGTTTTTTTATTTTACAAACCACCTGATCAACAGTCAATAAGCCTATATGGCAAACTACGTTATTTTCAGAACCATATATATACCGACTACTTCCCCGACTATATATAACCGTTCCAGTGCGTTGTATTAACATTACAAAATACAATTGGTTCTTACATGCAAGGATACAATGATGACTGAATTGACAATTCTTGATTCTACGTGATCCAGTGATTGTCAGTATACCTCTCAAAGATTTTCAACGGACGAACTCCCTGGACGAACAATTCGGGCCATGAATTTGAAGACACAACTCGGCAAATGCCCACCAAAAGCGTTCTGATATACAAGCTCTCACAGAGCAAAACATATTTCACCATCAAAGGCAATATCATCGGATGCAATATGGCCGACTGACTATTAATGAAACTATTCCATGAGGCAAAAAAGAAGATGTTCACAACCGATCTACCCTTAACACGATATAAACTATTTTATCTCACAGAGCAAAACATATTTCACCATCAAAGGCAATAGCATCGGATGCAATATGGCCGACTGACTAAATGAAACTATTCCATGAGGCAAAAAAGAAGATGTACACAACCGATCTACCCTTAACACGATATAAACTATTTTCGAAAAGTTAAGTCGAAAGCAATTTCAATGGTCCTTTGTAATGCTATTGAAATCGGAACCGGCTTGTCATTGTTGTGTCCGCACAGTTGAATACACGGTGTACGGGTCTATTGTCTCCGTTCGACTTAACTTTTCGAAAATAGTTTATATCGTGTTCCTCTGAAAACGATCCGACCTGAAAGTTTTAGGGCTTTCTTATATTTATTTGTCATGATACATATCTCATCTGTTCTATCTTACATGACTCTTATCTTTTATTCATGAAATCTGTTCCAAAAAATGAATAAACACTTTTTCCGATCGACCGAAGAAATTTTTCAAGAGAGGTAATTCTTGGGCATCCAATCAATTTTTTTTTGTTGCGTTATCACAATGGCAATAATTGTTCTGTTCTGCATGCACCGTCCAAAGTCCTCGGTTTTGAGCATTGCATTTATTGAGTCAATATTGGCCCAAGCTATATATCACCATCGCTCTTGATTAACAAAAAAGAAGAATAATATTGGTAATGATTATAATAATGATAATAATAATATTATAATAATGATAATAATAATAATAATAATAATAATAATAATAATAATAATAATAATAATAATAATAATAATAATAATAATAACAACAATAATAATAAAATAACGATTATGATAGTAATAATTATAAAAGTAATAATAATAATAATAATAATACTAATAGTAATAACAACAACAATAATAATTATTATATTGATAATAATAAAAGAAAGAATAGGAAGAAAAAGCGAATATAGAGTTTCCTGATGATGCCACCCCCTCGTAAAAAAAAAATCCCCAGCCCTATTTATCTTTTGAGGAAAGACACCGATCAATGTGGCACAATATATTTCTCCAAAATCCAAACCCTTTTTCTTCGTTTTTCTTCCCCTCCTCCCCTCTTCCTGGCTGTCTGTCTTTTTCTCTCTATCTCTCTCTCTCTCTCTCTCTCTTTCTCCTTTTTTCTCTCTCTCTATCTCCCTATCTCTTTTTTATCTCTCTCTCTCCCTCCTCTATCTCCTCCCTCCCTCTCCCTCTCTCTCTTTCTCTCTCTCTCTCTCCTCTCCCCTCCCTCTCTATCTGTCTCTCTCACCCTCTCTCTCTCTCTCCCTCTTTATCTCTCTCTCTCGCTCTCTCTATCTCTCCCTCCCCTTCTCCCTCTATATCTCTCTATTTTTTTTTCTCTCTCTCTCTCTCTCTCCCTCTTCTCCCTCACAATCTCTTTCCCTCTCCCTCTCTCCTCCCCTCCCCTCTCTCTCTCTCTCTCTCTCTTCCTGTAATTTTCCTTCTTTAATCTACATTTCACTTAACTTATTCGCACTTGATTTTGGCACACCTCTTTATTCCCATGTGTAGCATCATCCATCCCACTCCCCTGGCAATCCTGGATCAAAATGAATCTGTACAGTGTTTCACCGAGATAAGAAAGACTCGTATCATTTCTTGTGCTGATTACGCATGATAATAACATGTATCAATAATCATAATGTACTTCTCTTTCGTAATTTTTTTTAAAGTCTTTCTTATCTTTGTGAAACATTCACCTGGGCTCCTTTTTTCATTTCACAGGCGTTTATGGTCAGACTTTATATTACAACAGTGCAAAGCCCAGCCAAAACACTCAAATGAAATACAATTAAGACATGGAAGGACAAAAAACACGACACATTAAGCTGCCATTTCTGTAGCTCATAACAACTTATTTAATATGTACATTCGCTTTATATATTACAATAAGCATTCATCTTTCCTTGACTATATTGCACCTTTGTATTTACACATTAGACACATGAAACTTTCCTTAGAAAAAGATAAAGGGGACTTGCTTTGACGGGTGAGGAACTCACTATATTGTGAGATTCCAGAAAAGTTATAGCTCAATAGCATTGATGCTTCAAGTTAGCTTCTATCTTCAACACAAGTAGGACACAGACAATAGAACAGTACGCCATGTATTCAACTGTGCGGACACAACAATCACAAGCCAGTTTAGATTTAAATAGCAATACAAAGGACCATTGAATTTGTGTTCGAAACTACTGAAAAACTATTTTGACAATAGAAAGATGGTAATGCACTTTGCTTGACAAATAAAAAAATGAAAAGGGGCTTTCAGATTCAGAGACGATTTGACAAAATTCAGCTCAAAAAATAGGAAAAACTGTAACTATTCAATTTCAAATATCTGACACTGAATAAAGAGAAGGNATTCAATTTCAAATATCTGACACTGAATAAAGAGAAGAGTGTGAAGCATGAATGCGGCTATTGATTACATCATAGAATATGCCCGTTTTGGTCATGACACAGTTAATAAAATTTGAAAAAATATATCAAACCTATTTCTGAAGAGGGCATTTTATATTAAGTTCTATACTTCACAGATTCTAAGCATATTATCCACAACACACTGTCCCCCAACATAATTAGAGGCAATCTTAAAAATCATTTCCACATTTTGCTCA
Source organism: Temnopleurus reevesii (assembly GCA_036244855.1). Taxonomy (NCBI): domain Eukaryota; kingdom Metazoa; phylum Echinodermata; class Echinoidea; order Temnopleuroida; family Temnopleuridae; genus Temnopleurus; species Temnopleurus reevesii. The sequence continues at coordinate 103,685 of BQKZ01000779.1, forward strand.
AGACATGTGGAATTGCCATGAAGCCAATATTTTAACTGCCACATAAATCTTTAGCAAATTAGGACCTGTTGACATATCATTGAGTTGTACTTTTCCGTATTCATACATCAGTTTATGAGAATTCTAATTAGTTATGACTTTAGTATCTTCAGACCTGTTCACATATTAGCGAGTTGTAATTTTCTTACTGCTAAAGATCTTTGTCCACAAGTCAATGGGCAATCTAATGAGTGAAAACTTAAAGCAATAGACCAGTTTTGGGAGGAGGGCGCTTCAGATATTCAATTAATTTGCGAGCTGCAGTAAAATTATTACCGTAATGCAGTTTTTCAATAGTAAATTAGAGCATGTTCATAGTTTGTTTGAATGAAATCGACCTAGAAAATGGCTTAATTATCGCAAAATAAAAAATCATGCTGCGGTCGTTTTCTCCCTTACAAAACATGCTTCACGTACAAAATGAATGCGAACTCACACATCGCAGACAATACCTACGATCACACCGCCCATTTCAGACCGACGCTCCCCCGTGCAAAAGCACTTAGCACACCGTAGGAATAATGGCCGATTGACGTGTTCGACGTAAAATACAGAGAATACAAGCAAAAATGTACTCCTAATATCCTACACAGATATATTTAGGCATGTAAAGCAACTTGTGAATACATCAGCTCGTTAAAAGCCCGTGTATAGTTTTGGTAAAGATTAAATAAATGTGAATTTTGGGGATATATACCATGACATATAGTTTGTATACACATTTCAAGATCATAGCATAATTTTCTACGAGCGAATTCTTTTGAAAATTTGAATTTGACCGTTAAATCGTATTTAGCGCCCTCTCTTGGTTATAACAATATTTTGCTTCTTATCGGGCATATAGAAAATTATTTCCAAGATTTTATTAAAGCATGCTAAAAAGGAATACATAAAGAATAAATTCTGAAATTTTTATCCAATTCTGTTCATGAGAAGCTGTCCTTTATCAAGAAAGAAAATATTGAATTCGCGTCGGGGGCTACGACGCTAAAATATTTTCCACACTTTAGGTTATAACTTTTCCAAAACTTGTTAATTTTTCGTACAATCTTTTGTACAACATGTTCATGATATCATGTTTCTTTTTAAGTAGATTTGAGGACAAAATTTGGCGATAAAAATATTGGCTTTTACCAAAACTGTACTTGGGCTTTAACATCACTTTCTGCATCTCGGTCATTACGAATCTATACCTTTAAGCAAAGTCATGTTAACGAAATTAGTGAAAATGCAACCCCAGCGAAACTTTCAGTTTCTATAGTACAGTCAAACCTGTCTATAAAGACCACCCAAGGGAAACAGAAAAAGTGGTCTTTAACAGCAGGTGGTCTCTGTAAAGAGGTTCATTTCCATGAAAATTTTGTTCTATGGAGTCAAGAAAGGTGGTCTTTAAGGACAGATGGTCTTTTGATACAGGTGGTCGCTAAAGCAGGTTTTACTGTATTTAGTTCATCAAAAGAATTTGAACAGAATGTAAATAAGGGGCCAAGCTAGCTAATCCACAACTTTTATGGCTGTTAGGGCTTGGTGAAGATGTTTATTCTTATGATATAACAATTCAGCCAAAGATGTAATATCAGGTTTAGAATTAGCTTACAATCCGATTTCAATTATTTCCCATTATTTCCCTGATTTCTACCTAATAAATCATCAAATTCGGGATGAAAATCACCAGACCAGTGAACGACTAATATATGAGAAACAAATGACTGATGACATTCTTTCTGAGCTACATCATATTCAGGGCAATTCCACACTAAATGAGCCCATATTCAGACAAAAAAATTAAGTTCAAGCAAGAACTGTAAGAAAACAAGTGATGAAAGAGCATTTCAAACCTTGCAAAAGGAAGGCTAGAACAAAGTTCTTCAATATCCGGTGATTTTTTTGTTGAATCTCCGAATCATTATTACGATATGCATATTAATGAGGGCGGTAACGGAAGGACATTATGGCGTCCTTCCATTACCGACCTCTAGCCTTCCTTTTACAAGGTTTGAAATGTTCTTCCATCACTCGTTTTCTTGCAGTTCTTGCTTGAAATTTAAAATTTTTGTCTGCATGTCCTTCCGTTACCGTGGAATTGCCCTTCAAATGACTATACCCTGCCTGGAAAAAATGGAACACATTTTCCACTTTTTCCGGGTAGAATGAGAACCCTGCTATTTTCAATGTTCAATGGGAAAAGGAGTCAAGAAAACATGTATAAAGTATGTAGCTGGGACACAACAATATCCCAAACTGAAACCCTCATTCATATGACTCAACTTGTTGATCATTAAATGTATCTTGCCCACACATTCATTAGGCTTTATTGTATTAAAAATCAATTCTTTTAAATGAAATCAGGGCAGACTTTCCATATAAAAACATGTAATTTAAGCTCATTAACGAACAGAAATCTCTTTGGCACGAGCACATTCTCTTTTTGACAATTTGTACAAACAGCATGATCATACGGTTACAGGGTTGACATTACTTATAAGTTGAAGCCGATCTATAGTTTTAGTCAAGATTCCAAAAATGAAATGTATCTAGGACGTTAATCAGAAGATAAGAATATTACAAATGCGCTATAATTATGATGTAACATCTCTGAAACAACTCTTTGTGAACATTAGAACTTGACAATTTTCCTGGAAATGTAAAGAATCGTGAATTTAGAAGTACAGGGGCCGTATTCTGAAATCGTTCTTATCTTAAATTTGTTCTTATCTACGTCACTTTCCTAAATCGGTATTCTGAAAACGTTCTTATCTTTCTTCTTAACTTTCTTCCTAACTTTCTTCTTATCTTTTGCAAGTTGACCCCGCCCACAAGATTTAGTGTGTAAAACTGACCTACATACGCACCCAATGATTTAGGATCTATTCTGAAAATCTTCTTATCTTAAATTTGTTCTTATCTTTCTCCGTATTTGAGAAGATATTTAAGATAGGGGTGGGGCTATCTTATATCATATAGTTTTGAATTTGCTTAATAACCACTGAGTAAAATCTGCTTGACAAGCAAAAAGGAGACCATTCTTGATTAAAAATGTCAAAGAGAAGAAATTTTATGATAATTTCCTTGTAAAATTATAAATTTTAATTCATCAAAGAATAGCCCACGTGTTTCATCTGAGCCACGTGGGCAACATAATTTTTCACTGTTTTTGCTTCAGGGAGCGCATAGCGCAATTGCAGCGCGCAATATATTAACTACGCAGAAGGGCGAAACTTGACCCTTGGGAGTAATGTTAGAGGCATTGTTATTGGTTTATTTCCTTATATAACTGTTTAAACGATTGGTCAAGGTACCTAAATGGGCGTGATGGAAGATAAGAAGAAGGCGGTCCTACAAGAGAAAAGATCGCGTTAAGAAGATGTTCAGAATACGTCTTAGGAAAGATTTTAGCGCGTTCCTAACTCACAAAGATGAGAAGAAAGTTAGGAAGAAAGATAAGAACGATTTCAGAATACCCCCCAGGTAACTCTGCTCATGAAGTTGAATTGCTTGAGACCACAAAAATCTGTTCGACTTTGGAGAAATTCAACTTGGAAGAGGTAGATGTTTAATGTGAAAAAAAATCCCATTGACTGGGGAAATTATTGGACCTAGACAAGTTCGACTTGTCGATTCATCCAAGCACTTGTTAGGCGAAAACTTACTATCCAAATTATTTGCAAAAGCTTAGATTCATTGAATAGTCACAGAGATACCAAATGTTCCAAAACTAGTGTAGAGATGAAATTGAATTAGGAATAACAGCTGAACAAAAGTGAGAGCAAACGTGACAACAATAGCCATATCATCAGCCATTCACTTGTAATGAAAGCCTTGAATTCATATGAAAATAAACATTGTTCATATTGCAACAGTGTCAAAATTTGATCTAAAGAATGTTTTTTTTTCACACCGAGCAAAATAAGATGTAAAGAAATACTTCTCACGATCAAGCTGCGTTTTATATAAGAACTAGATGTATATATGAACAAATATATCATTCTGTGATGGTTGAAATAACTAAATCTTTTAACAATCTCATGACAACATGTCCACATCAAGGATGTATGCAGCCCTCTGCTACAATCCTTGATTTGTCATTAAAAAATGAAAAGTTTGAAGAGCAAAATGTTTCATACCATATTATGAAGGTATTGCAGAAATTTGCATTCGTTTGGAAATCACAAGTGACTGGCATGCACATATCAAGATCTTTGCTTCATGTATGAATTGAAATACAGGTTTGCCAGTTTTCAGGCTAATTCCTGATATCAGGCCCAGGTAATTCATTTTCAGGCAATAGATTTACAATTTTTGTGTACAAAATATTTAATTGAAGGTGATTTTAGGCCCACTTATCAATTCTAATTGGCATCCCTTGAAATGCACGTTTACATTTTCAAATGATTTGCACATGATTTGCAACTGATTGCAAATCCCAAGCAATACCTCCAAAGATCTATCAGAAAAGATTTCTCTATTTATCCTTTTTTTTACTCAAATGAAAACTGAGGGATGATACATGAAAATGAATAAGTAAAATTAGCATCAATGAACAAGTCCTTCGCTTGTAGCACTACGCCAAAACCTTTTTTGATATCCACATAATGAATGCCTATGAGTGGAGAAGGAAAGAAAAGTTCAATTCACCTTTCATCAAGTGAATTAGATCGGCCCCTTTGCACAAATAAAACATTCATTATGTGTTTAACATGACACCTAGGGTGTCATAACTAGTACTTCACAATCTGCGATATCTTGTTTGTTTGCGCATTCTAGTGATTCCATTTAGCTGAGCACTCAAAGCGCGTTCGTGTAGCACACTGAAAACTGCTGTGGGTCTTCACATTTGAAATTGACTGTTCAATGTACATTGATCCAATGCACGGCGGATGGAGCCAAATTTCCAAGGGTGATGACAAAACTGTTACATTGACCGAATGATCAATGTCACTCAACCAATCAAATAACGAGATCTTAATCGGTGTCATATAAACATAAATATACTTTAGGAACTGTACATCAGAGCTTATTTGGCAGTAGTTTCCAGAGTCCTTCTCTCTCTTCTAGCATGACCAAGACTGATTCAACAAACCCTATGACATATAAGGTTCAGCTGGAATAAGACCTGGACCCAGTCCTGGCCCTAGTCCTAGACCACCTCCAGGTCCAAGTCCTGGCCTTGGTCATCATCCTGGTCCCGCTCATTGCTCGTGCTTTCTCTTGGTCTTCTTGGGGTTCCTAGACCTGCTTTTGGCCTTGCACAGAGGACAGATCGGAGCATTTCTGTGAATCTGCTGGTGACAGGACAGACAGTTCTGGAAAAGAAAAAAAAAGATGGTATTTATATCAATAATCAGCACTCTAAGATAGAAACTTTGGTTTAAACAGTCTTAACACGATATAAACTATTTCCGTAAAACTAAGTCAAATGCCAATTCAATGGTCCTTTGTAATGCTATTCAAATCGAAACCGGCTTGTGATTGTTGTGTCTGCACAGTTCAATACAGGGTGTACGGATCCATTGTCGATGAACCACTTTATTTTGCGGAAATAGTTTATATCGTGTTACTTGAATATGTCATGAATACTAGACGGTGATTTATGCATCAGCATACAAATGAAGGAATGCTGTATGAAACGATTCTAGTGGCAATATGTAACAATCACATCACAACAAGGACAAAAAGAGTAACATTGTCAGTGTAATTAATTGATGCTATGTCAGGATGTTATTGTTTAAATGCAGCAATTCTACATTTGTATAACAGCAAATAGAACCACTGGTGATATGTAAGAAGGAGGAAATCTTATTCATTTTGGCCTAGGGTGCTGAGGGGACAAAAAAAATACTCATGCTTGATATGGAATCCATGACAATACCGTGACGTGATTTCAATTTTACTTCAAGAACAGGAAGCATTCTGTTGTCATCGGTGAATCACATTCACATAGCTATGACACTTGGTATGGAGTACCCCAAGGTTCAGTCATGGGACCTCTGGCATTCAGTCTGTATTCTGCTCCGCTCTAGGACATCATTGTGTGAACAATGACAATCCATCTAAAACCAAGTCTTACTTTCATGAGTGGGGCTGTTGCTTGGAGAGTGGTGGGGATGGACCATGATAGTAAATAAACTCTTTGCTAAAACTAGTACCAGGCATCGTCGTGAAGGTTGTGGGTGGTTCCAGAGGGAATTGGGGGTACAGCTATTGAGAGGGGGCGGAGTGAGTTATGATAGTACTACTAAAAGCAAGTCTTACCTCCATGGGTGGGGGTTGTTATATAAATGGTAGTGGGGGTGGACCATGATGGTTGTTTTTCTCCTTGCTATGACTTGTACCGGGCAGTATCATGAGTGGCGTTAGGGGCCCTTATGGAACTGTGCAGGGGTGAGGGAAGTTGTTAAAAGGGGGCAGGGTAGGTCATGCTGGTCTTATTAAAACCAAGTCTCACCTTCATGGGTGGCGGCTGCTGTTTAAATGGTGGTGGGGGTGGACCGTGATGGTTGTTCATTTCCTTGCTGTGACTTGTGCCGGGCAGTGTCGTGAGGGGTGGCGGAGGCTCCAGAGGGAGGGGCAGCGTAGGAGTGAGGGGCGATGGCGGATCCCTCTTCTCTGTGTCATGCCACTCAGCTCTCCTCTTCCTAAGAAGTCTGCAACATGAAAAAGGGTAAAGAAGCAAACTGAAAATGTGATGATTTGTGATTGCACAAACCAAAATCCTTGAACTAATACCTTCCTTGAAAGTAAACCCTTCAAGCTTTGCTTGGACAAGAAATACTTCCACTTCCTTTTTCTCCAGGAAGTTTAATTTATTCCTTCATCAATGGTTATTACTTGCATATCATAATGCTAGAATAAAGTGGAAATATTTTGTATCGCAGAAAACTTTACAGATTTTCCTGGTTCATGTCAAGGAAATGAAATGATTTATTCATAACCCAATTACCTCTCTCCAGCAACACACCTTGCATGGATAAACCAGTCAAATGCATTAAGAGATGATTTACAAGTGATATACTTTGTAAAGAGCTATGAGAAAATTTTATTAAGCACTATATATATGTACAGACTTATTATTATTGTCATCATTGTTAAATATTGCCTTTAAGTGCTGGGATGAAAAATTGTGATTCTGTGAATTCAATGGGCATCATGAAAAGTATATGGTTACATTTATGGAATATCGAGCATGAGTGAATATCACAAATTACTGGACTCAAACAGTTTGACATCTTAAAAAGAACAAAAAAACAAAAACACATGTACATGTATATGATGGACGTGACCATAGGGTTGTAGATACTTATCAGGGGTTAGAAAATGTGTCTGATATTCCGATCTCACCTGTCGGATATCCCCTAAACATATGTACTACTGTATAGCGAGATAATTTTGCGGTGTTAATTCTTTGCGGTTGGTTAGTCCATGAACATTTTCACAGGGTACAATCCATGAAAAAAGTACGATATCCCGACCTAACTAATACAGATTTTCCAAGAAACAGAAAAAGATTACTGCTAAGTACATGAAAAAGCTTTTAAGTGCCGAAAAAGTATTAAGGATGGCCATAAAATCACAGTATATCCTGGGGATTATGATTACAAACGCAAATATACATACGATTGAAACATTGAAAGCGATATTGTGCCACTTAAAAACGCAATGTGTGAAGTATTGCACATTCTAACTTTTCATACAAATCCTGAAGGATTACTTTCGTGGGTCTTGAATTCGTGATCACCCATTTCAACGTGAAAAGCGTGAAAATTAAACCCCCACAAAAATTTTCCATTAGACAGTATTCTACTGTTCCATTCTACTGTTCCAATATACTCACTCTGGATCCAGTCTCCTGTCCTCCTCTGTGAGTTCAGGGATGCGATCCAGACCGATGGACATCCTCTGAGCGTTGATCTGCTCTTTAAGACAAACATACTCCTGGTACATCTTCCATGCAGCCTCGAATGCTTTATTTCGGTCGCCTTCTGTATTCTTTATCACACTCTCGATCTGTCAAGAACAATTTATTTGGAGGATAAAAATGATGAATATTGTCAAATTATTGAGGAAGTGGATCTATTCAGACCAATTGCATCCACTGAGTGTTGATCTGCTCTTTAAGACAAACATACTCTTGGTACATCTTCCATGCAGCCTCAAATGCTTTGTTTTGGTCCCCTTCTGTGTTCTTTATCACACTCTCAATCTGTAAAAAAAAAAAAAAAATGAGATGAGAAACAAATTCTTACGATGAAATCTAGTTTCGTTTCAGGGTTTTCATGTATTGCAGTTGTCAACTGTAGATCTATTGTAAAAGACAAACGTAATCTTGGTATATCTTCCATGCTGCCTCGAATGCTTTGTTACGGTCCCCTTCCGTGTTCTTTATCACATTCTATATTTGTTAAAAAAAAAAGAAACATAACATTCAGCCGAGATTGTTGATCTATTCCAAAAGACAAACATACTCTTGGTCATCTTCAGTGTTCTTTTTCACACTCTAAATCTGTCAAGAAATACAAAAATGGATGAAAAAAAGAATTCTTATCATAAAAATGGGCGCCTAACCCTTTACATGGAAGTAACACCAATATCTTTGATCATCATTATGACTCTCAACCTCCTGCTAATCCTTCAATCACCATCAATATCCTTATCATCATCCTCACCACCATCATCATAATTATCATCATCATTATCATCATCATCACAATCGTCACCACCACCATTCATTCATTCATTCATTCATTCATTCATTGCCACTCTCATTCATGGTTTCCATTACTGCTGCCATCTCCCCCCAGTGTATCTGTATGAGCTCCTCTACATGTACCAGCTACTCCTGACTTGAAAGCTTGTGCTTGTTCTCCTTTGGCCAATCCTTCTTTTCACCATCACATCTACGATCACGTC
>BQKZ01000779.1:112953-132064 GCA_036244855.1 Temnopleurus reevesii
ATAGAAGAAAATGTAGGTTGCACATAAAGCAATTCTGAAAAGGAAATCCACTTCTCATATTAACATGCTGTCACTGAATAAAGAAAATTAGATAAACAAATAGTAAAGTATATGAAAACCTGAAAAGATGTTCAAAGTTTATGAAATTTCACATTTTCAGTGATACACCCCGATGGGGATCCTTCAGATTTTACCCATGGCCGAACCTGTAATGCACATTCTATCATAGTTCTCCCCATTCAATCTGAATACATTTTTCCTCAAAATGGATCAATATCAAATTTAGAGTAACAATTCAACACAATTCTTTCCTAAATGCATGCATAATCAAAGGCAATGGTATACATGAAACATGAAAAAAGGTTGTCTACCTTTAAAAAAATAAAGGAAAAAATCTTAAATCTAAATTTTTAAAAGGAATGAATAAGAGTTGTCTGCAATGACATCACAGATTCTGTAGCATTACTAACTCAAGAATCAATGGAGCATAAGCATAGCAGAGATAGTGAGCACAGGAGATGGGGTACAAAAGAGTAGAATTCGAGTTGAAAAATGTTTTAGGAGAGAGTATGAGAAGGGGGGGGTCCGTAATATTTAAGATAAATAAGATAAAATAAAATAAGGAAAGGTAGAAAATAAGAATTAACAAAAGATCCAAATAGGGGGCTGCAAAAGTAGAAGAAAAGGTTTTTCCAGAGTTTTGGTCTTTCTGTTTTTTTAATCCTACATGTGTGATTGTATTTCTACTTGTCGCACACTTCGAAGGGAATTAGAACATAAGTACAAAGTATAAGAATAAAACGATAAATTTAAATATTGATGAATCTCTTCTAGCAAATCTCGACCAGAAATCCAAAAATTCTCAAAATATAAATTCAAAAAGATAAAAAATTAAAGTATAAACAGGTGTAAATATTCAGAATTGAATGAGAAACGCCTTTAAATCCAAATTCATCATCATCATCATCATAATTTGTTGACAGATCATACATTTTTTCTCAGACTTCCACTTTCTCATTTAAAGTTCAATTAAATTTTGTGCATTCTTTCCCTCATTCCATATGAAGTACACCATAGACCTCTTTTGAAGTATGAAAAGCATGGTGACTGAACAGGAAAATATATTTTTTCCATCTATAAATATGATATCACAGCCAGGAAAAATATGGTAGCCAGTTTTATGAGAAAATAATATTATTTCTGCATGTGTATCATAATAATAATAACAATAATAGGTCCATTTATATAGCGCAATCACTATATGCATAAGCTTGATACTAGGTACCATATTATTACCCTGGCTATAACTGCCGAGCAAGCCATTTAGGCGCTCAAGCATTCCAAGGAATAAATTCCTGCCAGGTACCCATTTTTCACCTGGGTCGAGTGCAACAAAGTGCGGGTAAATTTTTTGCTGAAGGAAATTAGCGCCCTGGGTGAGATTCGAACGACCGACCCTCTAGTTGAGAGGCGAGAGTCCGAACCACTACACCACGACACTCCCACGTCTACTGTACTTGTTCATGATGGTTATGAAAGTGAACAGAGCCAGAAGCCTGGGCGGAGATGAATGCCAATGGTTCCCCAACATACCCAGCATAATCAGGCATGGCATTGTACAAGCTACCTGTAGCAGCATCTTTTGTGCATATTTAAAACATTATTCAAGCAGAATTCAAGAAAAAATATCACCTAAAACTTTGAAAATTCATAACTTTTTGTTCAAATTCTGAGATTTGGCTAAAACTTCTACAGTTTCAGAGCTACCATAGAAGCATCCTTGCTGGATTTATCACTATCATTCAACGAAAATTAAAGAATAATGTGAGAATACTCTCAGAGATTCTAGGGATCGACATCCAAAACGCATGAGATTACCAGTGAACCATATAGATCAATGACATCACTGAGAATCCCTCGAGGTGTCAGATCAATAGAAATGCACGTAAATTTTCAAAAATGTGAGCATGATGAAATGCTCCAAATCATGAAATTTGGTCATTCTGTACTCTTCCCAATGAATATCTTGAGAATGACTGGGGTAAACTTTCTTTTTTTCTGTTTACCATAATACCTATAAATATCTAGGTGTAAAGATAACAAAATATTTTCATTCAGGTGTATGATGTAATATTTTCTAAAAGATGAAGAAACACACAGGAAAATGGAATGACTTTTACATTTACGGAACGTAGCCTATTACACGCAACTGAAAAATACATAAAATTTTCAAAAAAGAAAAAAAGTTTAGTGTTCGTGCCAAAGTCTGCATTTAAATACATTATTCCTGATAATACTTGTTTCAAAGGTACAGCATGAATGCCTTTTTCATTTCCTCTGTATTTCAATGATGGCAGCTACATTTGTAGCTTTTGAATCATCCATTTTTACCCTTTTTTACACCAATTTTGGTCACAAAGAAATTCTGACATGTAAATCAGAAAATATATATATCACAGAATTTTCATCCTAGGATGCACAAACTTTCATTTCATGACATTTCAATTAATGAAACTAATGTTTTCTGGTAGAAAATATGATCTCCTCAATTCCATTTTTATTCACTGTGCAAGAAACAGGGTTGGGCTTCTAACATCCTTCTCTTTGAAAAATAAGAATTTTTTGCAATAAATTCTTTTTATCAAAATTCATATAAGATGCAACTTCCAACCAAAACCGGATACGACTATGTTCCATCAACATTCCCCTTAAATTGGTCATGGTAAAATAAATCAATACAGTGTACTCGAGGTGCACATTTAAGGTTGAGATTTATTCATACATTTTTTCGTTCAAAATATTTGGTCAAAATATGAATATTGATTTTCAGGGAGATGCAACGCGAAGTCTGCATTATCAATGCATAATCAACTTTAATAGGGCTTTCTTCAATTTTAAGCCATTAAATTTCCCAGATTACAAATTTTACACCTACTGTATACACATGTATGTACCAAACTAATGATCAAAGAAGTATCCTCTCATTCTGAGACTTTTCCAGAATGTGATTGAATATCTGTCATGTTCAATGAACTCAGAATTGTTATCTTATTTAGAGCTAAATAACAGCTTTATTTCACTGCTTTTGTAGTTGCAGTTCAGTTTTCAGTCCAATCTGCTCATTCAAATGATTTGGACAATAACTGAATATGAAGCTTCTAATACTCCATTTATGCTTATTAAGTGAACAGCCAGGTACACAATATATGCCTTCTTATCCCATATTAGGAAATAGGTCAGGACAATAAAAGTAACTAGAGAAGAACGAGAGAAAACAATGATTATGGAACAAAATAAGTTCATCATTCTACTGATGGACAAAGGTTTATGGAGCTTGTTTGATTCATATAATTTTGTTTGTGTATCTTTAATTTTATCGCACATTATGTGATTATCGATATGTATTACAGTGGTAGAGAAATGTCGAATAAATATTCTATACCAATAAAATATTAAAAAACTGAGTCAAAGTGCTAAATCAGATGAATATTCCTAAGATACAGTATTAACTGGCTAAACATCTACTAAACACCCACTAAACATCTACCAAACACCCACATAAATGTAAAATTGGTAGAGCTGCAAACTTATCATATCTAAAAATCTACATGTATTTTACCAGAAAATTCTTCTTTCAGGGAAAAACTACAAATCATACCTTCCAAACACTTTCCAACACTGTATTATCTCAAGGATCAAAATTATCCCATTTTATCCTACAGTTAGCCACTAAAAACTCACATCGAATATGATAGAATTCTATCACATATGTATTATACATAGTTGGCAGCTCTGAAAGGGGTATGTTTAAAGGTAACATTTCATATAGAACTGAAATTTACAAAAAAAATATCTGCAAATTGGAATAATCATTTTTAATTAAAAACAATGTTACATGAATGCCTTTAAGAAGCAATGGATATTCTAATCATAAGATTTTTTTTCCTCAGATTGGTGCAATTTTAGTTAAAAATATATGACAGTTGTTGGTTTTCATATCAATGCCTAGCGAAAAGCTTATCAATTGACAACTGTTCTAAATGTAATTTTTCTCAAATATGATTGAGATTTGGCTACTAATTTCCTGGAATGTAATTCACCAATATTGAAAAAGCTAGAGTAGTTTCTAAATTGCAAAATTTGTAATCATAGATTTGAACCAAACTTGTGATGAATACAGCTCTAATATACTGATTACAACATATTATACAAGAGAGAAAATCAACACATGAATTCAAGGAATTAACAGTCTAAATAATTGTTCCTGAAAACCAAAATCATGATAAATAGAGCAGGGGTACAACATTTTCAGTAACAAGCTTAATTTACTAACAGTAACATATCAAGTTTTCAAAATATGAAGAAAAAAAAACATCCAGGTAAATACTCTGAAAGATAGAATGGTAGTTTTTTTTTTATACAGACACTCTAATTTATAGTGAATGTTGTAATATAAAAATGCACTCTAAAATATAAGAAAGCACTGTTATATTTAAGAAAAATGTAAATCATTAATTACATAAAACGCTGTTTGTGTTAATTCATTAGTTTTAATTTAGACAAAAAAAGTTTAGAGGAAAAATAAAAATGGGAGAGTGTGTGTTCTATGGCTGTAGCAGATTGCAAAAGAGAGTACGACAATTATTTCTTTAAATTGAGAACAGAATCCAGAAATGTCAAACTTTCATCAAAGATCAATCAAATAAATACCTCTGAAATCTGGAAATTTCCTTAAAAACTAGTAACAAATAGTGATATAACAACACTTATTTGCATCCACAAACATGAAAAAAATCAGGTAATCTTGACAAATGGATATTATCATGATCTACTAATTCAATTTTTTTATGATTTCTAGCAGTGCTGATCATATCATACCTGAGTACATTTTCTAGCAGGTGGATGCTCATCTTGTCTCCAAAATTAGAAAAGAATCAACAAAGAACTATCCTGCAACAACTCCAAATGTTTCTCTTAATAATTTCAGCAAACCAGCCGGTTAGAACCCCAAATTAAAAAGGGAAGAGAAAGATGAAAAATGCAGCCAGATGGTTCCAAGATATCACGCCGGCACGTCCGGGATGAAGAGGAGGAGAGGAGGGAGTGAATCGGGAGTGCGAGATGCTCCAAACTGCTCTAAACTCAATCAAAAGATATCATCCAAGGAAGGCATTGAAGCTCAATGGTTCTCGGTCAAGAGCGACGGGCAGAGTGTCGGGCGTCTGAAGTGATGTGATGACTATAAAAGACCAATCAAACCATTGGTGCACTATTCACGGATTGGAGCAGCTCGATTGTTCGTTCGATTGTTCGCTTGATTGTTGGCTAAGTGGCAGGGGCTTTTGTGCGCAGGTGTCCCGTCCGCTAGACCATGAACTTACATGGTAGTGGCTCAGACAGAAGAAGGGGAGGGGCCTCTGAATGGAGAGAAAATTTGGCTGACTGGCGTGCCAAGGAGTTTCGTTCTGAAATCTGAAATTGGTCTTCCTCCCCCCCCCCCCCCCCCCCTCGATCCTCTTAACATTTTTCCTCTCTCTCTCTGTCAAAGAATACATCAAATATTGGGATATATTTCCTGACGTCGCTCTTGCGCTCTTTATGTCTCTGTTCCTCTCTCTCCTTCCATCCCTTTTCCAACTTTCCTTCCCTCCCTCTCTCACTTTAAGAATCACAACATATATAATGAAACTGCAATGGTTAGAAAACAATTGGTAAAAATTCTAACAAAATAATTACATAACAGTGAATTAAAAAAGAAATGATAAAAAAAAACAAGAATGGGAAAAAGCAGCCCAATTAAACTAAGAAATATTGGAAATTACAAGTAAAATCTGACAGCAACAGTTCCCAACAAATAATAACAAATTAACATTTAAGAAAAACATATGGAAATGATAGCGATAAAGAGAAAAGGTGTATGGTATACAAAAACAAGAATCAAAGAGATAAAAAAGACGAATAAAAGGGCGATCATTGGGACACTCAAGAATGACGGAGTGAGCTACGTATTACGAACGGTGCTGCGAGAGTGATAATACACGCTTGCCCAAGGCCTGAATAATTGATGGAGGTGTTAACTGCTTGATTGGGGGCATTTAATCCATCCATGCCCAGTGATTTGGGAAGCGAGCAGCCTGTTGGCCCGTATTAACCCGTCGCCTGCCGGGGAGTATCAGGTTTATAATCGGACGGATCCAATTTTTGTTTTGGAGAAACATCTCAAATGTCACAAATAATTCCTGCGTAGTTATCATCATTGTTTATATGAATTGTTAGTGTGTTTATTTGTTGCAAAACAAATTATTTGATATTAATGTAAGCAACTATATTTATAATTTATTTAGTTCATGACCCTTGAAGTCATTTTCATTATGTCCTTGTCAAGTCAAGTGATGAGATTAAAAAAGAATAAATAGAAAGAAAGAAAGAGAGAAAGAAAGAGACAAATACACGAAAAGAAAGAAAAATATATTGCTAGACAGAAATGAGTGATATTTGATTCCGAAAAATAAGTACTCTATAGATCTATAAAAAGAATACAGGCTGATTGATTAACAGCAATATATCAATGACAAATATAAAGATATTTGATACCAAATGTTGCTCTACACCAGTAAAGGGTTATACCTGGTAAAATTTCACAGGAATTGTGACTTATAAAAGTCTTTGGGATAAATTGAGCAATCAAATAGAGGGGGATGGAGATATGATCTAATGAGGGCCTTTCTGGATAAAGTGTAAAGAATACTTTACATTTATGAAATTATTATAGAGAGAACACAGTGGAGGTAGCAAAATATAATTAACTGTGAATTCAAAACTCAGCTAAATAACAGAAAAATTGCATTTCAAATCTTTTGAATTCTTTAAAATAAGAACATTTTGAAAATGAACTGAGGACCAACTAATTGAGTTCCAATCACCAGACATTAAAATCAAGCCATTAATTATGTTGTCTCATATCAGCCTAGACCAAGGTGAGAAAAGCTAACAATTGATTGGAGATTAAAGACTGGATTAATGCCTCTGATCAAAGAGGGGGCCAATTAATAGGGGTGCAGGTGTGATAATCTACTTGACTTCTAAATAAAGAGGGGTGAAAGAAGGATCAATAACCCTTTCAAGTTCCATTGTCGTACAATGGACTTATCAAACAACCAAAGTCAAGTTTTGTAAGGTCACACAGCAACAAAACTGCTTGTATGTTTTTCATGTTCCAGACCATTTCCATGTTCTATGACAAAACAGTTTAATACCAGGGGTATTTTGTGGGAATAGTGAAGTACTGAAATATCTTCCTGTGCATATAATTCATAAAGAATGTAAAACTACAACATATGTCAATTGAATGATTTTTGTGTTGGGTGGATAAATAATTAAATAATTCTTGCCCTATCCCAACATGGATAAACACTGATTGACAGTGCTTTTTACCGAGAAGCTGAGAAAAAAATCTCAGGCATTCTCGGGTAGGAATCGATGTTGCCTTAATATCCATGTTGGGATAAGGCAAGAATTATTTAATTACAACATATGTATCTGAAACGTTCAAGTGCCAAATTACAAGGTGATTTGTCCATTCCTGATATTCCTGATTATGTTTATATTGGAATAAAAGGAAAATTTTACAAACATTAACATATATTTTATGTTTGGAAAGATTGCCAGAAATATTGCAACTCCTTTATTAAAACTAACTGTAGGAAAAGATAAATATGAATCATGTAAGTCTTAATTAAACAAGAAAATAGCTTTGACCTGACATACATTCAAGATTACAAGCAGCTAAATCATTTTGGAATATTTGAAAAGTAACAGTTTGAGAAGAAGAAACCAGCATAATATGTCTGTTCTCCTAATATCTACAAGCATTCTTGAAGAGGAAATTTAGGGGAATATGAAAGATCTCAAAGGAAATGTTTTTATTAAAACAATCAAGCCCTTTATCTAAAAAGGAAAGCTTGACAAAGTGTGAAAAATAACTCTAAACTTCTGAAATCCAACATAACACCTAAAATATAGTTTCTTTAAAATGCTTCATTGTATTTGACTTGTGGCAAATATTCTCAGAATTCACAAGCTACACCTAATGCTTTGGCTATCAATAACCCATTTTACTTTTACACCGATTCAATCAGGCTCAGTAGCCACAATTATTTTCAATGACTTCATAATTAAAGTCCTCTTGTTCAACATCACACAGGTGCGATGTGCATTCGTGCAAGGAGTGAATGAAGTTCGTTGAGACAACATCCTTTCCCCTTGCGGCGAGAAGCCATACCCCTACAATCAAAACAGAAAACTGTTGCAAGAGAATTGGAGAAAATTGGGGAAAATACCCGATTACAAACTAAATTAAAACAGTGTTCGATCACGGGCGAGTAGGCAGTAGGAGTACTTCACAGACTGCCGCATTAGCAGCGCCGTAAATCAGTTCAGCTCCCCCTGGGAGTTGCTACGTTATCTGCGACCGATTACAGCCCAGGCACTGATTTACAAGTTTCCGGTTTATACCCTCTCCCTTTCGATTACGGGAGTCGGCGTTGTGGGAATTGCACAAGTGTTAACTGGGCCTTTCGCACGGGGCTGTTTTGAGAGCAGTGTGCAGTCGGTTGTTACAGTCAATATAAAACCTACCAACATGAACCCAAAGTGTGTTCTAGTTTTCATGTTATTCTATAATTTTCTGATTTTCCATTATCAGCCAAATAAGACTCACAAAATACATTGCATTCTAACTAACTGTCTGCAAAGAAGCCGCCTTTCTTCAAATTCTATCCCCTTTCCTTATTTGCATTTCTGTTTCACTTTTTTTGTCTTTTGTAAGGATTTTAATTATCCAACTTCATTTTTTTTTTGCTTTATGTGGTTAAACAAATTTAATGAAAATATAATAGTGTTTTGTTATAAAGCTTCTATTTTCACTGAAAAAAAGAATGTCTTTTATTCTACAAAGTATATGACTGGCTCTTAAATCACACATTCATCAGAAATAGCAAACAAGCTTTCATTTATACTTTTTCTTCCTTTATTACTAAAAATTTACCATGCCTTAATATAGCCAGCTTCCAATTCATGATATTATAATAATTATCTTTAGTGATACTGTCCACTTTTATCATGACAGTACTTAATATTTTGTCTTTGAATATCTGTATAAAACCAGAACTGAACCTTATTAGAGATGTTTGTAATTGTTTAAATGTTCTTATTCTTGCATTTTGTGCATCTTTCCTCTTTTTGATGTGTACGTTATATCCAACGTGCAAGAGGTCAGGATATCTAATTCTTAGTTAAAAGGCAAAATAACTTTATAATTGTTATTTACATTTATTAGTCAATAAATACTCTTCTTGTACAAAAATACACCATAATTCTAAAAAAATGGCACCCCGAAGTAGATTGGATCCGACATCAGCTATACTTCCTCATTTTCTCCCAAATATTTCTTGTGTTAATGGTTCTGCAGCTTCTTCAAAACATTTCTAAGATTCCATAGCAAATCAAACCCATCGAATCGGGGGAGATGAGGAAAAGACTCAACATCATTACGCAGCTTCCTTTGTTCATTATTGAACATTTTCTTGACATTTCGTGGGGGCTTGCTTAGCAGACTTTGCCTGTTTCTTTGAAAACACAAAGATTATCTTGCCTAAAAAATTGTGTCATAGAGTAACTAGGTGTCAGAGTTGGAATCTCCAGGGTGTCATGGATACAATCCCATTTTATGCATCTCTATCTTCCCGCTCTCGCACAACCCCTCCCAGTAGGGAAGGCGACAAAATGGCAAACGGACTGCCGTGGGCAAAAGTGCAGCTCTGTGGTGCTCTCGCTTGGAACTCGTCATGTGGTGGGTGTACTTGTGATGGGTGAGATGATGTTATATGGAGAGGAGTTGATGCGCTGTAATCGGTAAGAAATAATTGCCTCACCACTCCTATTACACCCCTCCGACAATTTAGAAGTTAGCTGGAGAGAGAGAGGGAAAAATGCCAGCCCTGGACAGCTCGTGTTCAACTCCCGGAACTGAACTCGTTTGGTTATTCAAAAGGCATTCAGCGGTGTTGATTCTACTGCTTGGAGAGCCATTTATTTCCCCGCATCCAGGCAATACAACTCTACGAGGGAGTAATTTAAGACATTTGCACAGAAATGCCAGATAATTAACATCTTGATTGAAAATGTGTATCTGGGGAAGGCGAGATGTTATCTTGTTGATGGCGGAACGATTTCATTTGCGCAGTGTTGTTCCTTGTCGGTGTCTGTGGTAGTGGCAGGCCATTAGATCTTAATGCCCAAGGCAAGAATACAATGGGCAAGCAAGTGAACTATTCCATCAAATGGCCCGTGTTTGTCCAAAAACGGTGCGAAGAAAAGTCCCAGGGGAACGATCATATGCAAAATGGAGGACATAAAAGAAGCTTTTGAGGAGGACATAAAGAAGACGAGCTGCACCCTTGATGGATGAGTCTCATTTGCTAGTAAAAATGAAAAATATCAAATATACATCTTAGAGACTAGAAGGGAGAGTGGGAGAAAAGGATCTGGTTGAATCGCGGAACAAAGTGAAACAAGGGGAAAATGAGAGATACATGCGGCCAGGAAGTGTCGGTCGTTTGCATCTGGGTTAACAGGATCTGTAAGACAATGCGTAAGAAGTTAATTTCTTCCTCGGGCAAAGCGGATTTCGAAAACAAGACTTTGGTTTGACGAGCTGAAACCAACACTAAAGAGACAGCCAGCGACAGTGTTTCGAGGTGCATCCAAGGA
Source organism: Temnopleurus reevesii (assembly GCA_036244855.1). Taxonomy (NCBI): domain Eukaryota; kingdom Metazoa; phylum Echinodermata; class Echinoidea; order Temnopleuroida; family Temnopleuridae; genus Temnopleurus; species Temnopleurus reevesii. Next base: position 123,724 of record BQKZ01000779.1, read on the forward strand.
AGCTCACCACGAACGGCAGGTAACACGAGAGACGAAAAAGTTCTGATCTGCGAGAGCTGAAAAAGGCGGAGTATCCCGATTACTTAGGGGAGAAAACTATCAGTAAAGGAAAAAAGTTTCGAGAAAGGCCAATGATGAATAACATTGAGTTAGAGGTCACTAACGTCTTTCCAAGAAATCCAATAAGAACTTTCGCTTTCAAAATAAAAGGAAGAATGGCATATCGAAGGATGGTAGAAATTGAAAGATGTCTAGTTTTGTGGAAAGATGTCCATTCACTCTTCTGACTCAAAGCCACAAATTCCTTCTCAGATTTTAATAAAAACCAATGCTGTGGTCGCTCAGGGTTTACTGAACTTGAATGCTATGATTCAATCTCTTCAAATGAAATAAGATGAAAATAAAGAAACACATATCAGCTAAAAGCAAAACCATGCAAGAACAATCAATTAAAACTCACTGAAAATTAAACAAACAAATAAACTTTTCAATGCAGACTATTGAGAGATTTGTATCTAAAGGAAGGGCTGAGCCTGCAGGTGCCCCCATATTAAGGGACAGGAGAAGAGAGAAGTATAATTTTTTGTTTGCTTCTCCATTCATCGAAGAGGGAAATCCATATACAAAGTATTTCAAACGAAAAAATTGGGAGCTATCAAGCTGTCTCCCCCACCCTTGTCAAGTAACATCCTGAATATACACCTGATTGAATAATTTGCTACTCATGTGATTAAACAAAGGAAAAACTTTCTTTTACAACTGAGTTTGGAAATTTTGTATAATAAAATTTAATTTCACCAATTTTTGTTGATAAAGCTGAGAACTAATAAATTGCAATTTATAATGAATGCAAATAATGACAAATAAAGGAGAAATAGCTTGGGGTGGATCTATCCAAACATTGAATTGCACTAAAATCTTGTTCAGTTGTTGCAAAACCAACACCTCTTGTTTGTTGAAGCTGTTGGACTATAAGATTGGTGCTTGAATTAGGCACGTTGCGTTTCAGTGAATGAAAAAAAGGATGAGAAAGAGAGAAAGAGAAAGAGAAAGAGAGAGAAAGATAAAGAAAAGGAAAAGAGAAGGATAGATAAGTGGGGGAGATGGAAAAGAAAGATGGGAATGAGACAGAGGAAGCAAGAAAGAAAGAGAGATGAATATGGAGAGGGAGAGGAAGAATAAGCAGGGAAAGTTGAGTAGGGAGAAGAGAACTTAAGATACATGTACACCTGTACAGGAAAGTTGTTAGGGGAGAGAAAACAGTGTAGTAAAGCAGGAGAAAGAGAAAAAAAGAAAAAGGATAGAGAGGGAGAAAGGAAAAAGGGTTAAAAAGGAGGGAAAAGAGAGGTGCAAAACTGTAGAATAAAAGAGGAAGGGTAGATAAAGACGATAGTAAAGCAGGAAAACGAAAATTGAAAGAGAGAGAGGGGAAGGATAGAAAGATGGGAGTTAGACATTAAAAACAATACATACATAGAGAGATGAAGAAAGCGAGAGAGAAGTGAGAGAAATGGGTGGTAAAGCAGGAGAAAGAAAAATAATGGTAGAAGAAGAGAGGGAAGGAAGAGGAAGATGGGGAGTTAGACAGAGAAACCAAGACAGAGAAAGCAAGACAGAGAAAGCAAGAAAGACAGAAGAGAGAAAAAGAAAGATGAGTGTATAACAGTGAAAGTAAAGCAACAAAAGAGAAAGAAAAAAAACTGAATAGTAAAATAAAGAAGAGGAGAGATAGAGGATAGTACAGCAGGAGAAAGAAAAAAAAAAGAGAAACTAAGAAAGAAAAGAGAAAGGCAAGAAAAATGACCTAGACAGAGAAAGCAAGAAAGAATAGAAAAGCACAGAGACAAAGAGGGAGAAGGGAGAGGATGAGAGGAGGATGACAGAGAATGTAGTAGAAGAGTTCAAAAGATTCAAATGTAGTGTAAGAGGAAAGAGAAAGTTGGATAGAGAATGCAAGGTACAAAAAGAGAGAAAAAGTATGAGAGAAAGACGGTAGTAAAGCAAGATAAAGAGAAGGAGGGAAGAGGGAAGAGGAAGATGAGAGTTGGACAGAGAAAGAAAGAGACTGAGAGGAAAGAAAGATAGAACACAAAAACGAGGGGAGAGAAAGATGGGAGTCAGACAGAGAAAGAGAGAGAGAAAAAAAGACTGAGAGAAAGAGAGAGAGAGGGGGAAACAAGTTTTAGACAGGGAAAACAGGTAAAAGAATGAGAAAGGAGGGGAGTACATTGTACTTCAGACATTACAAAGGGTGAAGGACAAAACGTCTACAAAGCAGAGAATTGATTAGGATTGACAAATTTTTTATACAAACACCATAGAGGTACAAAACTTACATCTACAATGTACAATGTATGCAAAAACAGAGCCAAATTAGGAAGGAGCATAGAGGTACAAGGGTAAGGTCGGCAATGGATGCAGATAAGGAATTACGTGCCAAAAGAATTGATACAAGTGCCTGTGTAAACTTGTCAATATTCATTGCCTGTATTGATATTAGTGCCTTCCAAGCAAACATGCACAGATGGTTAGAGAGAGACAAAAACAGATCGAAGATTTAGATGAAAATGAATAAAAAAAAAAAACTTGTACCACACAGCCATAAAATAAAAAGAATACATTACTTTTACTTGGTAAAATTAAAGTGCAGAAACCCTCCTCAATAACATCTGTAGATGTGCGATAAATATATGTAATATCAATTAGACAATGTTTACAAACATTTTACATTGTCTACAATGTGGAGTCAAATTCTAAACATTGTTTTTCAACAATTTCAGTCCTAAAAAGTTAAGAAAAAAAGTATGATAATTAGTCTTAAAAATGTGATACAAGTATGATTTTGTTCCTGAAATTACTTTGTGTTTATTCAAGCCAGGATCATAATCAAAATGTAAGTCAAGTCCTGATCTTTTAATCCAAATTATATTGAATACTGAAAATTATTGATTATATAAGAAACAAAAATCTTGAGCTTGTGACAACTGTCAGGGTGATGAAACTTGGGATCCATTTGAAGAGCAAAATTGCTGTTCTTTGGCCTTGGTAAACATTTAAAACCATGTGTTATACTTTGTGTTTTCACTGTATTTGCTGAACGATCTATGACTATTTGCGCATCCTGAGAGTTATAAGGTAAATGCACTGTCTACATAGGAAAGTGAATTGAAAATGGCGGAAATTAGAACTGAATTTTATTAATTAGTATCTGTCTATACAAATGTTGAATTCTCTTTACCATCTGCGCCTTCACATACATAATGGGAATTAGTAATGATACACATTGCACTGTTTGCAGATAAAACAAAGAGATATTTGAATCAATTCTACAAATTCATATATTAAACAAGCTTGAACAATTCATCAGACATAGAATTAAAAAAAGGATATTTACAGTACTTGTTACAAACTTGTCTCATAATGAAATATTGCTTTCAAATACGTAGGTGGGATTACTTGAACTATTAAAATGCAAAGATTTTCATAATTTTCCAACAGGTACATAGTACCGGTAAGTCTGTTGTAAAATAAATTGCAGTTATACTTATTAGCCATATATACCGTTTAAGCAATCAATGTAGGTCTACTATTTGTTAGCTCTACTTACAAATAATGATAATGAAATGGCCAAAATGGGAACTTCATACTGTATTTGTGTTGCAATATTGGACAAAAAAAAATTCTAGCTTGCCCTACCTAGCAAAAAAGTATGGTATCATCTGCATTTGTTGTCCATTTATTCAATTAGAATGCAAAGGAATTGTTTTCTAAGAACATATATTTTGTCATTGAACAATTGAGAAAGATATGTTTAACGTTGCCTGAATAAAAAATGATTCCTGATTCCTATAAAAAAAGAACAGAAAACATCATAAGCTATAAAACACAAGCTAAACCAAAATTCATTTCCTGACAAAGCCATTGTTAAAACAGCTTTAAAAGAAAAATTAAATGATAGACATTAATAGACAAATTTAAGTAACATAATAAACACATATGAATAAAGAGTCAAATGAATAATTAGTAAATACTGTAGATGAATGAAATAAAGAAGCTCCAACAACTAAAGCACCAATTCAGAGTTACCCCGAGATATATAAAAGAATCAACCGATTGCATGCACCATTTTGAAAACATGACACACTCAACGGGTATTTGAGGCCCAAAATAATAATTTGTTAGCATTTGATGCTAACCACATTTTTAGTTTATAAAATGGTGTTTTTTTAATTACAAAAAATGAACATTTCTTATGGTCAATCTAAAGACGACTGATATGAAGAGTATTTCACACAGTGAAGCAATGGGATGGGCAGGAAAAAAATGCATACTGCATTCAAAAGGTCGTTCGTGTGTGGAACTTACCCCGTCCGCCAACTACGTTCCCCCACAATATGACTAAAATTTGCTTAAAATTTCACTGAAATCAGGTGCTTCAGTATTCATGCCAACTCACAATTAAAGAAGAATGAATCCTAGAGGATAATATACACCTATAAGAAAGGTATCATATACCGCTACTAATCAGACTGGATCAAGCTCTAAAATAAATTCAGGAAAGTGTAAATTTCCCAAAATTTTAGAACAGGTTTTCGTCTGCTATCACATTACAAGGGGGCTGCCATTTTGTTCTGAACAGATATTTCGACGTGGTCCATTGATATAATTTTCTGTGGCAAGGAAAATATTCATTAAACTGTAAAATAGTTCAATCTTTGGCAAATGAAATAAGTTATGTTNTTGCTATGGCCAAAATTTGCTCAAAAATTCTAGTGAAATCAGACACTTTAATATTTATGGCAACTCTCGAGAGTATTAATGTTAACTCTGGATAGTAAATGAATAGGAACACGTGTATCTGATCATTATTTGGCCTTATCTTGCCCAAAATAAAAAACTTGAATGGGGAAAAACACGTTTTTTATATCAGGCATCTTGTATGGAAAGACCTCCTCTATCGCATTAAGAAATTCACCTTCTATGTCTTCATTTTCAAAATCTGATTGGCAAAATATTAATTTTAACTCTCCCTCTTCACCTTGATGTGTTGCTTAAAGGTATAGATTCGTAATGGTCGGGATGCAGAAAGTGATGTGAAACGAGCTGATGTATTCACAAGTTGCTTTACATACATAAATATAACTGTGTACGAAATAAGGAGATAAAAATTGTACGTATTCTGGAGTATTTTACGTCGAACACGCCAATCAGCCATGATTCCTACGGTGTGCTATGCTTTCGCACGGGGGAGCGTCGGCCCGGAATGGGCGGAGCGATCGGTGGTATTGTCTGCGGTGTGTGAGTTCGCATTCATTTTGTACGCGAAGCATGTTGTGCTAGGGAGGGAGACCGCAGCATCATTTTTTATTTTGTAAAAATTAAGCCATTTCTTGATCGATTTTGATCAAAACAAGCTATGAACATACTCTAATTTGCCATTGAAAAAATGAATTATGGAAATACTTTTGCTACAGCTCACAAAGTAGTTAAATATCTGAAGTGCCATCCTCCCAAAACTGGTCTATCGGTTTAATTAATGAACGATTATTTCCATGGAGTGTACAACAAATCCATATATCTTTACCATCCAGCTGAATGCCTGTGGTCCAAACAAGTCAAATCCGATGCAACCACACCCACACTTTACTACAGTGCATTCTACGTAGTTCATTCACTAGTGTCTGAGTGTGTGCGAAATGCATCACATTGGACTAATCTTCAGGCTCCATTGTTTCATTGAATCCTGTTGCTTTCTTTCATTTCCTTCTCAGGGTGCTATATAAGCACTTGCCCGATCGCCCGGAGCAAGTGAAAGTTATGGCCAGGCAAGTATTTTCTAGCAAAAGCAAATGCTGCTTGCCCAACTTGGGCAAGCAGCAAAAAAAAATGAACCATACATTGGTTGGAAAAAATAAATACACAAAGCAGATTAATCTGATCCTGGGCGGTGCTTCACCAAGATAAGAAAGACTTTAAGAACAACTTTAAGATCAACTGGTATTAGTTCTTGTGCTGATTACATGTAACATTATCAAGCATTACGGACTAGAATGTGTACCAGTCAATCTTAAAGTCTTTCTTAATGTCTTTCTTATCTTGGTGAAACACAGCCTAGATCTTACAATCTCACCTAATTATTGCTGTCTGTAAACTAAAATTTTCACTAAGATTCTTTTTCAGGCAAGTGAAATTTATTTCCTGGCAAGATATTTTGAGCCATTTCTAAATTTGTTTGTCCACCTGGGCAAGTGCCTCAAAAAAATTATGTAGAACCCTGCTTCTGGTGTGGTGGTCATAACTCTCGCCTTTCAACCAGAGGGTTGTAGGTTCGAGTGCCACCCACAGCGTTAATTTCCTATAGCAAGAAATTCATCCACATTGTGCTGCACTCAACCCAGGTGAGGTGAATGGGTACCTGGTACGAATATTTATTCCTTGAAACGCCAAGTGCGCTAATGAAGTGGCTGCCAGGCTAAAGCAAGGGTAATAATGCTGCAATTGTAGAGCGCTTAGAGAATTCTTCATAAAGAGTTGATAAGCGCTATATAAAAGCCATTCATCTACTCCACTTTAATAATCTTGATTGCAAATTATTTCATGATCACCTGGACAAAAGGCCTGAATTCCACATTTTTATGAAAGTTTTTCCCATTGACGTTGGCATGGCTAAAACTTAAAAAGTAGCCTCGTTAATCACGCCCCTGTATGCCTACTGCTGAATGAGTCTTAGTTCAGACTAAGTTGCAGCTGTCAGGTGAAACTAACTTTATAAGAAAATGAAGAAAAAAAAAATAAATAACAAAGTCTGAACTAAAGCCTTTGGACTAGGCTACTATAGAATCAACAATAGGGACAATTTTGACTATCGACTATCGACTAACGGCTATCGACGCTCCACAAGATCCTCTATACAGAAATAGACATCCCATACGAAGACCATATTCAGAGTAAAGTGACAAGAAGCAGACGGACACATGACAAGCAATTCACCGTTTTCCAATGTGCCTCCACACCGTTTGCAGAGTCATTCTTCCCTAAAACTGTAAAACTCTGGAACAACCTGCCACAGCAAAACGTTGACATAAAATCCAACGTATCATTCAAATCCGCAATCCAAAGACTCATGCAATAATATAAACTCAAAACCCCACTCTCTACGAGCCCAAAGTTAAACTTCCGGTTGTAGTTCCAAGAGGACCTTTCCGGAAGTGATGAACACAAGGTAAAGGTATTTCTTTCAAGTATTTGGGAGAAATTTAAACAGCATTACGTATTTAACTTTAAAGACTCCTTCAAACCAATGAATTTTATATCTATTTACACCAGTAGCTAAAGTCAGGGCGTCATGATTGACATTAATTCCGGTTGCAAGTGCTCACGGACGGCGTGTTGCGTATTAGCACAAAATTTCCTCGCTTACGCACCTTGCCAAGCTCAGAAACATGGAATACTTTGTAGACTTTCCAATCCATGTTGTTGTTGCGTGTTACTTCGATTCCTCCCCTCTTCGGCCTTAATTTTTCTAAAAATCGACAAAAAGCATATGTATGCGATTGCCAAGATTCGAGTTAGCAAAATATAACTTGCTCACTCGCTATTCCAGGTTAAAAATCATGATTTTTCTGTTGGCCAATCTTCATAATCAAAATAGCCACGGACAATTTGCAACTAGTTGCGTCCTCTAAACATCATGTCGCGCCGCCTTTAACAGTTAGACGGTCCCCACATCAAAACATTCTTGGGTGGTATCAAAACACAAAACATGTCAGGTAAAACCAAAACGTCTTTGGGTAAAGTCCTCTGAGTGACAATCGCCCCCTATAGTAGGACTATATCTGCATTACTTGCTCAAATTTTCAAACAAATTTGAATTTCACAATCGGGCTTGTCTGACTAGTATATTTTCAAATCTTTGATAGATCTGATACATTGCTTGAATTTTTATAAAAATTGATGACATTTTGGTCAGGCAATTAGCAAATCAAATTTTAACAGTCTAATAATTATTTTGTGAGAGCCCTCTCGCGAAATGTCGCAAACCAACTATAGCTGGGTGCTAATGCACTTTCGTATCCAGCCGTGAGTATGCATATGATGCACGATTTTGAGTATGGAGATGCCTCGTTCTTTAAACGTCCTTTCCTGTGTACACCGGCGGCACTTGAAAATTGAAATACAAACAACACTAACAGGACACAGCCACAGGCATTTTCATTCACACACTCACACAAGCAGAGGAAGAAGAAGAAGAAGAAGATAACTGTCTGCACTTTTGACAAGACATGAATGCAACAATAGTTTTAATTTTAGTGGCGCTTGTCGATCAACTTTGTAACAACAG
>BQKZ01000780.1:10425-21930 GCA_036244855.1 Temnopleurus reevesii
GTAGGGCACTGGTATGGGGCGGCCCCTTTGTCTATCTGAATCTACCAGAATCTACCAATCTTTATTGTTCTCTGTACATTTGTGCTCGGGGCTGTTTCATGATTTGTCGGGGAGGGGGTATAAGGCACTCATAAGAGGCAGCCCAATTGTCTTTCTGAATCCGCCAATACGAGGTGTATAAATAATGCACCATCACAAGATATGAGTGCTGCATTGCAAACATACCGCAAGTGTAATTATTAATCAGCTACATTACAAATTTTACGAATCATGCTCTGTGTGTTGATAGAGTAAAATTTTGCAGGTACCCCTATATAATGAAAATTCATACATTAAACAAGTAAAGCTAGTTACATGCAAATTTTTATCCTTCGAAAACAACGAAATGATTTCATCTTTTCTCAATTTTTGTAATCATTGATTTGAAGCATATTCCAGAATGGCTTTATTCTCCCCCGGTCAACTTCACATATTCTCCAGTTTATTTGATCTCTTTATCGTTCAATTTCGTCTGAAGTGTTGCGTATACTGCGGAGTAGACAGGGACACTGGGCATGCTGGGCGAATAGGAAGAAGGCTGATATAATTCTGATGTGGATGATTCTATGGACCCCACTATGATAACATTTTCAACTTAAGTGGAAATTAATAAATTAAAAAAAATAAGCGAAAGTAAATATTGTATGAGCAGATTTAAAAAGCTTTTAAATATTTATTTCCAATATCGAAAATGCATTTCTCGAATACCAGAACTCGAGCCAATCCTCAAGTTGAGCAAAGTTTGAGGTCGTTCAGTAAAACGTACAGTTATTCGTAGTCGCAGTGGTCGGAAATTCACATATTTGTAAAGGGATTAAAAAAATTCTATTTCATTCGGTTTATCAACGGGTAAAGTTTATATATCGGATTATTAGGGCATTAACCCAGAGACCTGAGGTAGATAATAATAATAATAATGAAACACTTTTATATAGCCCATAACACAATCATGCGAAAGTCCCTAAGCGCTTTGAAGAGATGGACCATGAAGAGATGGACCATGGAAAACCACAAGGATTTTTTTTTCTTTTTTTTATTGGGGGGGGGGGGGGGGAGAGGGGCAAACTTCATCAAATTACTATAAGATTTGCTTACCTTAACTTAAGAGGACATCCAAAAATCTAACCAATCAATCAATACACCACTGAGACCAGAGTTGTTTGAAGTGTGCCAAAGACAAACTATCTCATCAAATAGTATGGTTTCACCCCATCTTGAAATCTTCCCAATTCTCTGAATTGTATTGTATTGATTGTTAGAAGGAATGTGATGGTTTGTTGTACTCTTCTTGACAAGGAAAATATGTGGTCTATGTAAACAAGGTACATCATGAACCCAAACAGTGAATGATTGTTCAGAAAAGAACAAAAAATCAATTGACATTTGTCTTCCTTTTTCATAGAAATTGACAGGAAATGTTCCATATTTGCATAGACATCACCTTGTCACGTTCAGTTAGAAACTTTATATGAATGAAATCAAAAGACGTCATTCTTAGACAAATTATTTGTTTTGGAAGCGGAACATACTTTACACATGTGCAAACATAGCGAGTGTCATTTGAAGCATGTGATGGACAGGAGGTAATGGAATAGGCCCGGAAATATTGATATAAAAATGGAAGCAATGTTGATGAAGCTAAAATGTTATTTCCATGCCATGAATGATTGAATATGAGGCTACAGGGGCTGCAGATAAGCACTTTTGCACATATAGACTGAAAAAGGTGGGGGAGGGGGCTATGGGGAGCCCTCAGCCCTTGCAGTTCTGCTGCCCATGCAATATAGGGGAAAAGAAAAGAAACCAAGACGTTTAAATCAAGACTTTCCATAAAAGCCTTCACTTGGTTACTCGCTTCACCAAAATGATCTAGAACTTTCTCTACATGCATACATGGACTTTGAGATTTCTGGTATTATTGTACTTGAGGGCTGTGACCAGACGCTCGCCTTTCAAAAAAGCAAACTATTGTGTGTAAGGTGTCTGTGAAAACAAACAGTAAAGCAAACTTTATTCAAGTTCAGGGCTAATTGTGTTGTTCTACAACCACTGTATTGGACCAATGTGAGTCACACATGTAGTGAAAGGCATCTACAATATGGTAAAAAGAAAATACAGTACTGCATGCAGTATTGTAGTCNAATTGCAAGTTATTTTTTGTTCACATGTAAATTTGTCAAATGTATTCTTATTTCGTATATTATGTTGTATATTATATGTCTTTTTAATGATTGGGAATAAAGTACCATACCATACCATACCCACTTTACATTTGGATGGAAAAACCGTTTATACCTTCAAAATACATGAAATATGAATACGGATCATCTTTTTTCAAAGACGACCGCCGTTAAAAATGATATGATAATTTCTTTTCCTCCATTCGCCGGGAATAATTGTGATATTGTAACCCCAATGATTAATGTAAAGACTTTTGTTGGTAGCAGAATGCAATTCAAACGCTAGTTCGACGAGTTTAGTCGTCTTCATGACTTTATTTGTAATGTTTATCTAATTTTCGAGTGTTATGTTGCGATATCAATAAAATTCTTATTTATCTTTTTTTCAGTTTATTTGACAAACTATTAAATCTACTGTAAAACGATTTAAGCCCCATTGAGTCATGATAGTTTTCATCACTGTATCCGAACATTATTTTGGTCGAAGTGGCGCTTTAACGGGAACTAAATCGACATAATTTTGTACGGACTTCTGAAATGTCTACATGCTTCGCGTCGCGTGGAAAGAATAGATTACGCGTATTTTATGATTTATTGGCTAGCAGTTTCACGCTTGAATCAAAGAACTAATAGTTCCAGCCTCCCTCGTCATTCTTCCAAAATCAGACCGCAAAGGGTCATGACAAAGAACTAGGATCATTAAACGCCTAATCAGCGCCATGAACGCGTGTGGTAGACCTTTTTATTGAAATGTCTGCTTATTTCAAGATTTGGTAATATTTCGTGCAATTAAGCAGTTAGTGGCGTCACTTCTATGTAAGTCATATCAGGGCAAGCGAGACTGAATTGGCTAAATGCGTGAGGAAACCACAACTCCCTTGTTTCATAATCTCCTACTTTTTGAAGTAGTTTTTATTCAGTCGTTTCATATGTCTGATCTTATCTACTGTACATAATCAATCATGGTCAGATGATGATATCCATCATTTTTTTGCCCCTGAAATATGTCAAATCGTATTTGATTTTGTAAAAAGTATATTTAATGTTTCGATTTCCAGGCCTCTAATATTTCATTGAACATTTGTTGATCAGTTGAAGGCCAGTCCGCCATGTGCAAACACTTTACGTGTAAATCTTCACTGATATAAAGCAAGTTAGTCTACATGGAACTCGTTTGGACTAACGTTCTGATCAGACAATTTAAACTACCTTAGCTTAGTCAAGGAGAACCGTCCCTTGCTTAATGTAGCATACATGGTCATGATTTATTAGTCCAAGGACTAGCTCATGTTAGTCCAGCTCACATTAGGCTAGAGTCGCGTAAGTATCATAGTCACGCCATGGAGGGAAACTGTAAGTTATAGTCCACCATGCTCGTCCAGAAAATGTTTACTTGCTTTTCTTATTTTAATTCGAGACGTGAATGATCCAATGCCAACATATCTTTTCATATTCGAATGACAAAAAGAATTATACATTCAATACACACAAGAATAATCAATATGATCTGCCTCTAAAAAGGCATACGTTATCCGACTAAAATGCAATATTTGCAAAATGAAATTGTCACCTATATATAAGCTTTATTTGCAGACAAATATTAACTCAATATTTTCAACCTTTTCTATTCGCAATGAAAGTCTTGAAGTGCAAGAGTTTTCCTTTAACGATAAAAAATAAAGTACATCAATCAAAGTATATTTGTNACCCACATCTATTTTCAGACGTAGCATCGTCACGTGCTACATCCGGATCCGATTTGGAAATGTCATCTTGGCATTTAGATCGTTAGAAATCTAAGATCTGTGATTATGAAGGAGAAGGTGTTAGGTCTTAACCGTCTCATTGAACCCATCCCGCATCATCCAACGTTGTCAACGAAAATACCGGCGAGATGTATGATACTTTATTAACATAAGGCTTATATAAATTTTTATTCAAGAGACATATCTTACTTTTTCTTCTAAAATGTATTGGATGGAAAAGTTAATTGTCAATTCCCCACTTTAAATTTTGATGGAAAAATCGTTATGAATATGGATCGTCTTTATTCAAAGACAACCGCCGTTAAAAGTGATATGTAAAATGATAATTTCCTTTAAAATTCCTCCATTCGCCGGGAATATTTTTTTTTCTGAAATCTACGACGAGACTAATACTAGTACTAATTGTGATATTATAACCCCAATGATTGTTGTAAAGACTTTTGTTGGTAGCAGAATTAAATTCAAACGCTATAGTCCGACGAGTTGAGTCGTCTTCATGACTTTATTTGCAATTTGTATCTAATTTTTCGAGTGTATGTTGCGATATCAATTTTCTCATGTATCTGTTTTCAGTTTATTTGGCAAGCTATTAAATCTACTGTAAAACGATACAAGCCCCATTGACTCATAATAGTTTTAATGCATTGCATCCCAACATTATTTTGATCGAAGTGGCGCTTTAACGGAAACCAAAGCGACATAATTTCGTGCTGATTATTGAAATGTCTACATGCTTCGCGTCGCGTGGAAAGAATAGATTACACGTATTTTTTATGATTTATTGGCTAGCAGTTTCACGCTTGAATCAAAGAACTAATAGTTCCAGCCTCCCTCGTCATTCTTCCAAAATCAGACCGCAAAGGGTCATGACAAAGAACTAGGATCATTAAACGCCTAATCAGCGCCATGAACGCGTGTGGTAGACCTTTTTATTGAAATGTCTGCTTATTTCAAGATTTGGTAATATTTCGTGCAATTAAGCAGTTAGTGGCGTCACTTCTATGTAAGTCATATCAGGGCAAGCGAGACTGAATTGGCTAAATGCGTGAGGAAACCACAACTCCCTTGTTTCATAATCTCCTACTTTTTGAAGTAGTTTTTATTCAGTCGTTTCATATGTCTGATCTTATCTACTGTACATAATCAATCATGGTCAGATGATGATATCCATCATTTTTTTGCCCCTGAAATATGTCAAATTGTATTTGATTTTGTAAGAAGTATATTTAATGTTTCGATTTCCAGGCCTCTAATATTTCATTGAACATTTGTTGAACAGTTGAAGGCCAGTCCGCCATGTGCAAACACTTTAGGTGTAAATCTTCACTGATAAAAGAAGGTTAGTCCAGGTGGAACCCGTCTGGACTAACTTTCTGAACTGACGATGTGGACTAACTTAGCTTAGTCAAAGAGAAGCGCTTCAGTCTTAATCTAGCATGCGTGGTCAATATTGGTTAGTCCAGCTAGCATTAAGCTATAGTTGCATGAGTCATGTGAGCTGAATGCTTGATAAAACTAACTTGTTGGTACATCATCCTAGTACGGAAAATTAATCCAGATGGGCACAAGATGGCTTAATCTATTAAATGAATGAACAGACAAAGTATATTTTCTTATAGTTTGTTTCGAGAGCCCAATAATCCAGTATACCAACATCCCTTTTTCATGTTTTTATGATCAAATGACAACGAGAATTATTCACATACACATGGGCAAAATCAATATAAGCTGCCTCTGAAACTGCATACATTATCCAACTAAAATACAATATTTGCAAAATGTAATTGTCAGCTATATATAAGTTTTATTTGCAGACAAATATTAACTCAACATTTTCAACCTTTTTTTTCGCAATGAAAGTCTTTAAGTGCAAGAGTTTTCCTTTAACGATGAAAATAAAGTACATCAATCAAAGTATATTTGCTCAACGCCAAAAATATATGACTCAACCAAAGCAAAGAACTGATCAAAAACAAACGCTTCGTATCAATATTTTCATTTCAGTTTTCGAACAAAAGAGCGAATATTCAACATGTTCAACAACCCTTTTCCATCTTCCATCCGTATGGACAAAGAAAGTTTGTATATACTGGCCAGCTATAACGGTCCATTCGTCACAAAAGCTATATTTATTTCTTTAGAGATGGGTTTATTTTAGGTGGACCAAAGAGATAGTGGCTCGTGGGAAAGGATCACAAGGTCACCCAGTCGCCATCTTTAGGCTCGAACACCGATTGTGCTTTTTTTGTTGAAGTCTTTTGAAGGTATGAAAAGAGGAGTCATCCACATACAATGCGAGGTGACACTAAAAGTTGAGACTGACCGTAATTTATCAACAGTCGTGTTCATGCTTACACGTGGAAGTGCAAGCCAAAGTCAAGGTTACTGGTCTTTAGAAAAACATGGAAAGAGCAAACTTTTTTTTAAAAGTAGCATCTTACAGTAAAGAGATTATTAGAGAATACTGATAATAATAAGTAGCAGAAATTTAAGCAGGGGAAGATGTCGTTTGTTTAATCGCGTTGCAGCCCAAAAGTAGCATCCTCCAGTAACGACATTCTTAGAGACTAATGGTAATTATGATCATAAGAAGCAGAAATTGAAATAGGGGAGGATGTCTTTTTGAGAGAAGTAAGTTTTTAAAAGACATGGAAAGAGGAAACTGTGTATAATCACGTTGCAGCTAAGAGTAAGCATCCTCCAATAAAGATACAGTATTATTAAGTAGTAATGATAATCAAAAGCGGAAATTTAGAAATAGAGGAAGATGAAGATTTTTTAGACAGGGTAGAAGAAAAATCTTTTTAAATACTTGGAAATAGCCTACCGTATTTTGCTTAATTACTTTGCAACCACAAAGTATCTCATTAAATAAAGAATTATACATAATGGAAATATGAAAGGAGGAGACTACGTTTTGGAGAAGAAACATCTTTTGGAAGAGCAAACATTATTTAAAAATGATTACGTTGCAGCTGTAAAGTAGCAACCTAAAATCGATAGATTCATACGGAATGATAAGAGAAAAAAGAAGAAAGCGAAATGGAGGAAGTAGTAGTTTAAGTAGAAGAATTGTGGCATCCTCAACATTAAGATGTGCATATCGAATACTGATTTAAAAAAAGAAGCAGAGAGAGAAGTAGAAGAAGACGAACTAGTTTGGGATTAGAAAGATAGACATGATAGATGAAAGATTCACATCAAAGAATCAGATTTACTTCAATATAATCTTCTTAAATTGTAAGGTATCCTTTTCTACCAAGACGACATAATCAGCTTGTCTCTACAGAAAAATGAAACCCCGCCCTGATCTGACTGCCTCCAAAATATACATGAACACCAAATTATATTCTTTAGGGAATTGGAAAACTACGTTTCCAGCCACTTGAAATGTACAATTTTTTCCCGTTGTCGTGGTTATAATGTAGGCTATGATATTATTCGACATAAATGCAAATAAACTTCTGTCTTTACCAAAGGATTCAGCTTTCCATAGTTACATTTAATATAAGAACTCATTGTAAACATTATAAAGTCTTTGCCACTTTAGCATAAGGTTATACGTTGCGCATCGATCATCTCTGAACATGAAGTCTTTTGTGTCATTTTTCCTACTCGACAGAACCGATGGCTTCAAGTCAAATGTGTTCTTTGAAGCATATTGGTATTGATTCTTAGCAACCTGGTCCAACACAGTTTCAAGTGTGTTAGAGTTTGTTCTTTTTTTTGTCAACCACGCACTTGGCCTCGATATTTACTCGCACCCACAGAGGTTTTGAAAACTATTAAGTCACAAATCCTTCTCCACACATTAAGAGGAAAGGTAATCACTGTGTTCGAAATGATGGCTCCAACCCGCTCTGTAGGATCTTAAAAGCATCTCAAAAAGTGTTGAATTCAGTTTACAATTTTGAGTTGTGCCCTTCATATTTTATATTTGAGCAGATGGAAGTGACTTACCAGTTGATTTAGAGATCTAGCCTCGGTCTCGTCTTAAAAAAAGGGAAGCTATGATAGCTATACCTGACTATGTTGTTGAAATTTGAACATCCGACGCGTATTTTGTGTGGTGACGTTAAAGGCTGGTCCCGTACAGACGTAAATATATAAAGGTCTTTTTAAAAATAGGAAAAAATACACCCCTCCCCCCCCCCTCTCTCTCTCTCTCTTTCTCTCTCTCTCTCTCTCTCTCTCTCTCTCTCTCTCTCTCTAAAATTGAATGCCCAATAGCTTTGAAGCGGTCTAACGCAACCTCTCCATCATCTTAAGTCAATGTTTTAAGAGCTCTCGAAAGTGAGCTAACTTAAAGTAGATTACACCATAGTCTATGATTACACACACCCATACTTGAACTTTCTCCGTTACTTTGCTAAGACCATTAAAAGCATCCAAAGGCTTTCATGATCATTTTGGCGACCCCGCAATAGGGGCTTCTAAAAAGGGGGTAAAGTCTGAGAGATGACCATGAAAAGGTAACAAAAAAATCTCGTAAAAGCCTATTGTGTGTATTCAAAAGCGAGGCCTCGAGCATTGTTTGGGACCAGTCGCTCTGTAAGTCGTTCCAATTGTGAACCCAAATTGGAATTTTAATTAGAGCTCTGTTTGATTGGGTTTTGGTTGGTCGTATATACCTTTCAAAGTTGTCTTCGGTCTATATATGGATTTGGCGTCTCGTGTTCATGGTGTTAAGGACGATGTATAATAAAGCATTATGCCTGCAAACTTATACTCTCACCTTTGATTTCTTTGGACTTCATTTGTCCCTCTCCTTCACGATATCCATGGTGATGTTGATGGATGGATATTCGTTTTAACTGTTCTTTTTTAATTTGAAAGTCCAAAGGGAGTGTTATGGTGTCCTACAAATGTTTAAAAAAGGCTGTCAGAAGCTATTTTCATTTAATTTATCGGCATACCTGAACGCCTTTCAAAATTTTGGAAGGAATTGTTTAACAATGTAAATATTCATTTTCGATGCAGAGTTTCCTCAAACGGTTTTTGTCACATATTCCTCTATTCTTTCTACACGTATGTGATTTTTCCCTCCAAACTTGTATTTAAATCATGATTTATTTTGCTTCAATAGATCTGCCCTTGAATGAAGTGCAAGCTCATTCTAGACTATCATCTGATCATTCCAACTTGTATCTCTTTTTGCAAAACATTTTTACTTTTTTAAAGTTATAACCCCAGGCACACATATATCATTGCCGATAATAGTTGTGTCTAACAATCTGTAGGGATCTGGATATAACATGAGCCATTCAAGTTTTATTCGTCATGGATTGGATAAAACATGACTTTAAGTGAAAGTGTGACTGCGACTTATTAATGTACGTCAATGCAATTATGAAACATTTTAGGACAACGCCCATTCACCCATTTGTACACCACGTGCGATTAAACACGCACACAAGACATTATGTAAAGAAATGTGATCATCATGTGCATGTGTATGTGGCTTTTTTCACACCTTTACTCATCGGTGCGAAAAACAAACTTGGGATTGTGGATTTTAATCGCAGAAAGTTTACCAACCAATCGATTATTCATACTGGCCTGTCAATGAGAGAATGAGGTTAGTACCAGGCACATCAGAAGGACGACTTTGTGACTTCAGTGAATATCAAAATGCGCTTATATCGTGGGGGCAGCTTTGGGGGCTCGAGTACCCGGGGTACGCAGAAGAGGGCACAAAATTGAAATAAATGAAGAACCCTATTCTCTCCTATTCTTTTGCGCCTCGCTTCTTTTGGGGTGTAAATTTCTCTTGACGGCGCCCAATTTTCCAGATGACCAAGAATTTATATTTTTATTTTTTTATCCATGGGTGGATGGGTTGTCAGGTCGCCATGAAAGGGGCATCACATCACATCACAACAAACAGTTGGGGCCTAGGTTCTAAAATTATGGATACGCCAGTACATTAAAGAAAAATATTGAAGGTATGAGTCGTCACAACATATTTAGCCAGGCTATAGCCACTTGAACTGTTCCCTTAGCAGGCCATGCGGACATGGTAGAGCATAACATGGATAAAACTGTACCCTTTCTACTTTAGAGACCAATCACATGACATAAATGTAATAACCATGCAGGATTTGATACTACCTCTATCATTGTCTATGATGTGTTGGGAGGTATAAATTGAACAATAATATTGACGCGTGTAAAATTATTATAGTTTCCTTTTTATCTGTAAGAGTAATGGACAAGGCGGGATAGCGAAAACAAAATGTCTGGGCGCCAGGATATTTAAGAAAATAAAATCGGCGTGTTTATCATGGTAATAAAATCGACTTTGCATAGAGTAGGAGCATTTTAATTTTTATCAACATGAGTAGAAAGGTTGAAAATTCACCGCGACCTTTTTTCACCTCAGATTAGCAATGATTAGCGCATTGATGATATCCCTTTCAGAGTAAGCTGGGGCCATTTGCTCGAAATAGTCTTAGCTGTCCTCTTAAGTTCTTTTGCCACCCTCTTAACATAGTCGTACCTACGCTAATGTCTATGTTACGAGGTGGCACAAGAAGTCAAGATGTCTTAACATGAATAGGATAGCTAAGCTTTATTGTTTTATGTATAATAATAATAATAATAATAATGGTGGCTACTTGTATAGCGCACAGGTCCACCTTATCGGTGCTCATGGCGCTGAAAGCTTTACACTCACTATTACCCGGCTCTAGCTAGCTGCCATTAATGTATTAATTTTGTTGTAAGGACCCTGTTGTAAGGACCCTATAAATACCGCTGAAATGGGCTATCCGCCGTTTTGTGTATACTTTTATACTATATATGTTTTGTATATTATGTTCTGAATTTACGGAAATAAAAACAAACAAACAAACAAGACCATTTCGAGCAACTAACCCCAGGTGGTAAGTTCTACCTGTTGCTTGTCTCCTTGTTCAAGTTTTATTATGGCTGCTTTTGTTGCCTTGTATTAGTTTCCCTTTTTAGGAGGGTTGGGTGTTAATGGATACATGATATCGATGAATGATATTACTTTTATCGTCCCATGATTGTTGAGGACAATACAAGAGAGGAATTTCTGGTTGGATGCTAGATTTGTGCCTTTCAAAAATCAAATTATTCAGCATAAAAAGTGCGTTTTCCTGAGGTCACAGTCTGCCAGAGTGGCCCATGAGTTTCTTTTTCTTTCATCAATTCAATTCAATTCAACTTTATTTCACTATAGCAATATAAATATGATAACAAAGTAGAAAAATATTACATAAACAATACAAGGGTACAATGTAAAGAATCAAATTGCATGGTAGGTAAAAGCAACCAGAAAGGAAAGAGCCCCTGTAAACGGCCGACCGTATTGTACAAACATCTTAAAATGATCATGGCAGTAAACCTACTGTGAATAGCCTACTCGTATTTACATGCTCAATTTTACCAATGTTAAACAATCGGAGGTGCCGTATTTACAAATTACCCTAAATTTTTTAAGTTGCTGTTGAATTCATCTGTTAAAAAATGTCCTGTTCACATTAGACTTTTTTCAC
>BQKZ01000780.1:31525-48701 GCA_036244855.1 Temnopleurus reevesii
TAATAATAATAATAATAATAATGGTGGCTACTTGTATAGCGCACAGGTCCACCTTATCGGTGCTCATGGCGCTGAAAGCTTTACACTCACTATTACCCGGCTCTAGCTAGCTGCCATTAATGTATTAATTTTGTTGTAAGGACCCTGTTGTAAGGACCCTATAAATACCGCTGAAATGGGCTATCCGCCGTTTTGTGTATACTTTTATACTATATATGTTTTGTATATTATGTTCTGAATTTACGGAAATAAAAACAAACAAACAAACAAGACCATTTCGAGCAACTAACCCCAGGTGGTAAGTTCTACCTGTTGCTTGTCTCCTTGTTCAAGTTTTATTATGGCTGCTTTTGTTGCCTTGTATTAGTTTCCCTTTTTAGGAGGGTTGGGTGTTAATGGATACATGATATCGATGAATGATATTACTTTTATCGTCCCATGATTGTTGAGGACAATACAAGAGAGGAATTTCTGGTTGGATGCTAGATTTGTGCCTTTCAAAAATCAAATTATTCAGCATAAAAAGTGCGTTTTCCTGAGGTCACAGTCTGCCAGAGTGGCCCATGAGTTTCTTTTTCTTTCATCAATTCAATTCAATTCAACTTTATTTCACTATAGCAATATAAATATGATAACAAAGTAGAAAAATATTACATAAACAATACAAGGGTACAATGTAAAGAATCAAATTGCATGGTAGGTAAAAGCAACCAGAAAGGAAAGAGCCCCTGTAAACGGCCGACCGTATTGTACAAACATCTTAAAATGATCATGGCAGTAAACCTACTGTGAATAGCCTACTCGTATTTACATGCTCAATTTTACCAATGTTAAACAATCGGAGGTGCCGTATTTACAAATTACCCTAAATTTTTTAAGTTGCTGTTGAATTCATCTGTTAAAAAATGTCCTGTTCACATTAGACTTTTTTCACATTAGCCTTTTTACTTCTTACTATAACGGGGGAAATTTGCACTGTGAAAGGGATATCTAAATACGCACAAGAAATATTCCACTTTGCAAATTTAATGCTACAAGCGTAATCCACGTCCCAATTTGGCCTAGCTATTGTTAACCGAGAATATACATTACGCATGTCTGGCGACTTTATAGTCTGTGATTCAGGAGCGAAGCTAGGGACTTGTTGGGAGATGGGGGGGGGGGTGTAGTGACTTCCATATTTTTCATTTGGTAATGATTTGATAATAAAAGCAAAATGACAATAATGACGATGATTTAATACACATGCACAAACGCTTACATATTACATTCGTTGTAATGAATATATGGGCTCCCTAAACGCCCGCCCCCCGCGATGCATAATATACCACATCACATCGCAGAAAGGCTAGAGTCGAGATGAGAAATCTAGCGTGGTGGTGTAGTGGTCGTGACTCTCGCCTTTCAGCCAGAGGGTCGTAGGTTCGATTCCCACCCATTGTGACAATTTCCTTCAGCTAGAAATTTGTCCACACTGTGATGCACTCAACCCAGGTGAGGTGCATGGGTACCTGGCAGGAATATTTATTCCTTGAAATGCCAAGTGCGCTGGTGGCTGCCGGGCTAAAGCCAGGGTAATAATAATGTAAAGCGCCTTGAGCACTCAGCAATGAGAGTGGATACGTGCGCTATATAAATTGCATTTATTATTAATATTATTATATAAATGCATTGCAATGTATCACGACCTGAAAGTTTTGGAATGGGTCAAACTATTCGTTTCATACGAATAGGAACACACCTAATCCGACTTAAAACATTTTTACCAGCAATGGCGACGTTCGGGATTTGCCCTAGAGAAATTCGCGACACTTTGTCATTCAATACAAGCCCAACCTGATACCTGCTACATTCCAACACAGACTCTNCAAATTATTCAGCATAAAAAGTGCGTTTTCCTGAGGTCACAATCTTTCATCAATTCAATTCAATTCAACTTTATTTCACCAGAGTAATAAAAACATGATAACAAAGTAGACAAAATATTACATAAACAATACAACGGTACAATATAAAAAAAAAATGCATGGTAGGTAGAAACAGCCAGAAAGGAAAGAGCCCTTATAAACGGCCGACCGTATTGTATAACAATATTAAAGTAATCATGGCAATAAACTATGAATACTCCTATTTACATGCTCGATTTGTCAAATTTTAAACAATCAGAGGTGCCGTATTTACAAATTACATTTATTTTTTTTAGTTGGTGTTGAATTAATCTGTTTAAACAATGACCCTGTTCACATTAGACATTTTTTTCACATTAGACTTTTCACTACTTACTATTACTTTCAACGGGGAAAATTTGCGCTGTGAAAGGGATATCTAAATACGCACAAGAAATATTCCACTTTGTAAATTCAATGCTACAAGCGTAATCCACGTCCCAATTTGGCATAGCTATTGTTAACAGAGAATATACATTACGCCTGTCTGGCGACTTAATAGTCTGAGATTCAGTAGCGAAGCTAGGGACTTATTGGGAGATAGGGGGGGGGGGGGGTAGTGACTTCCATATTTTTCATTTGATAATGGACGATTAGATCAGTAAATGATTCCCTTGATAAAAACAAAATGGCGATAATGACGATGATTTAATACACATGCACAAACGCTTGCATAGTACAGTCGTAATTCGCATGGGGCCCCACCCCCAGCGACGCATAGGCATGATAGGTACTACCCCATCACATCGCCCAAACCTCTTAAGATGATGGATCTAGCCTGGTCCAATGTTCACTAAATGCATTGTAATGTATCACGGCCTGAAAGTTTTGGAATGGGCCAAAGTATTCATTTCATCCGAGTTGGAACACACCTTATCCGACTTTAAAAAAAAAAAATACCAGCAATGGCGACGTTCGGGATTTGCCCTAGAGAAATTCGCGACACTTTGTCATTCAAATACAAGCCCAACCTGATACCCTGCTACATTCCAACACAGACTCTTACAATGAAATCAAATTACATCAAAATTATACTCCACGATTCCATCAATTTTGCAGTCCAGTTATTTTTCTATTTTCCATTCACAGCCTTTGTGTTGTGAGGGATTTGGAATTTTATCGTTGTAATTTTACAGAAAGGTAGCAAAATGGCGATTAACATTCCGATATTTTGTCAAGTTTTGATATTTTCATGTCTGCAAGCGTTATTGGAATCTAAGTACATGTAATGAAATTGCTTTTATCACCAATCATATCGTCAACTATTTCTGCTTTTATTAAGATCTAATGTAAGTATGGAAGATGGGCATGAGCTGAAAGCACTGCGCAAATGTGAGTAAGATACCTGAAAATGCGTCGCTCGAATCAATGTAATTATGTTTTACACAAAATTGAATGACTTTGTAAAACAATTCTCCTAGTTATCAAAATGCTAAAAATATGACAACACCTCTATTTGTAGCGAAGTACAAAATCAAACGGGGAACTGTGAAAATTTGAGCAAAATCGGACAATCCGTTCAAAAGTTATGAATTCTCAAAATTCGCATTTCCACCATTAATGGGTATATATTATCTGTGTACATGAATTTATCAAAAGTTAATTAATGTCATATTTCAATTGATGAACCACCACTATATTTTCTGGAATGGTTGCAGAATTAACATGTCCATATCAAAATTGATCAAAAAGTAAAATGTCGTCTACTTTACTACAAAAAGAAGAAAATGTGAAATTCTATGTACAAAGTGAGTAGAGAGTAGTTCTCTATAATGAAATATTTGAATCGCTAAAGATAAGGGTTCGTTAGCATCACAGTTATATAGATTTTGTTCACCTTCAAATGCAAGTTGAAGAAATGTAATGAAATCGATGATATGAATGCCATGACCTGCTTTGATCAAAGCGTTTAATAATGTTTTGCGACTGTATTGATTTCGATTCTATTGATTTCCTTGAGGGTTAGATTTACGTTTAGGAAGGGTATCCCTCTCATTCGCAGTTCATAAGGTCGATTCACACATTTGCGTTTTAGCCTGCGTCGCCCCAGCGTTTTTGAAAAATAAAAACGCTCCCTGGGCGCAGAGAATACGCTGATCAGACGACGTTCGGGTTGGTCTCAAGGAGCGCACGCCGAACGTCAACCCATCGTATGATCTGCGTCTTTTTGCGTCCAGGGAGAGTTTTTAATTATCAAAAATGCTGGCTCAACGCAGGCTAGAAACGCAAAGGTGTGAGTCGGCCTCTACCGAGTCAATGCCCTGGAGAGACTTCTAGTATTAAACGAGTAGCGAAAGTCCAAGTGTACAGTGGTGATTTCGTTAAACTTCCCTTTGTTTACTAATCATTCTAATTGCGATGCGGGATTCGGTGTAAACCCTGAATGAAAATTACGTAAATTTTGTGTCATTCTGTGTTAATTCATATTAATGTAATGTAGATGAAGCTGACATTGGAACCGAACTTCAGATTTTGTACACAAACGAGACCATTTTCCACCCCAGAGAATATGCTTGTGTCAAAACAAGTATTTTGGGTATTATAACGAGAAATTAGGGCTAGGGATTATTTTTCATTTAAAAAATAGGATTGGTCCAAAGACGTACATGAACATGAACTACGAGCTTGTTATATTTGTGCACACTCTCTGTAGTTACGATGAGTATCAGAATTTTAGATATGAAGTAAATTTCAACATGTTCAAGGTTGATTTCTTGGAGGCGCCATTTTCTATGACACTTGATTTGACCAAAGCCAAAGCAGCAATTATGTATTGTTTTACATTTTTCCACCATCAAAGAACCTTTTTAATTATTTCTGAATATCTTTTTAGTAAGTGAACAAAAATGGTGGCGTACGTGTATTTTCTATGACTTTGGTCAACGTCATACCATAACCAGATATTCATGGCTGCATGTCAGCTTAAAGAGATTACTCAATCAAACCCCAAGTATATCCTCCGGCCTTCCATAATAACGTGTTAAAACAAAAAGACAAACGACCCTGGTGATAATAATTGTAAACATTCGTTCAGTAATGCACACACATAGATGTGTAATCATGACAATATTGTGGTCAAATGTGTGCCTATATTGCCTTGTACATCGATGGCCTTTATCACTATCTTACACTGTGTAAATCTATCGATCAGTTTATTCTGTATAATTTTCTATTGTTAAACCAACTGACCAAGGGAGATATGTACTGTTTTGACACCTTTCTTGTAGGATCTGGTAATTATAACGTATGCTTATAAGATTGGCACGGTTAATGATAAATTCATGAGATTAAATCCTAATGATGACCCATATAAAGTGCAGGTAACTACATATTTCAGGGCAGGCGGCCTCTGATGAGCTAAAAGGCTCGTATACATGTGAAGGGTCATCATAATCATCGTGTTTTAGCATGCATTTAATTTTGTCTTAATTTTTCTAACATATCTGGGTGCGATCATGTTAATATCAATATAGACAACAACACGCTTAATTTGTGGGGGGCCAACATGACCAAAGGAGCATGCATATTTGCAAAGGTGAAGTTGAAAAAATACCAGGGACTTTGAAAACTCTTCGTGCAAATCGTCACCCAATGTAAACTGTACTTAAAATGGTGAACCCTTAAGATGTAGGTTACTATACATTAGGAATACCAAAGTGTGATAACGTTACTTTTCTCAGAGCTGATCAAGGAAACGCTCGCATTTGCAACGGTTACATAATAAGAGACGATTTTAGAAACGATAAAATGGCCAAAGCTGTCTTCGACAAAATATACCAAACACGTAAACGTTCATTCCCGTTTTCACAGACATGTGATCGGAAAGCAGTTATAGAAATATTCATTGCCATTCCAAATGCAATGTATCAATAAAGATACATTTTCAGACAGAAAAATGATAACTTTATTTTGCCTAAAAGTTTCTCTGTCTTATCTGACGCAGCGACCGGGTTAGATATCTCAAAGTACGTCTATTGGTTCAATATTCGCTAATGACCTGCTAAGTGCATTTCTTATGCATACCATTCCTTTTCATCTCATCGATTCGTGCTACGATCCGTGTCAAAATACTTCTAATCAGTGAAATACAAGCAAATTGTCCAAACCTGTGACAATATTGATTATCAGTTGATGATCAATAGGCAATTGTCTGCCCAAACATGCTTAGCCAGTTGGATACAGCCCCATGCGAGCGTTCCGCTGTACTGTCTGACACATCTAGAATTCCATTTTTGCCAAATGTACCTAGACAAGGATCGCATGCTTTTGTCCATAGTAAATAGATTAATAATTCCAATAATATTTTCCCACCGACCTGTAAAGTGTAATTATCTACCTGTGAATATATAGTAATTATGGGAATGCAAATGGAATAATTGTTACAATGGTTATGCTCATTCACAGAAAGTGTATCAAAATTTACCGCGCATAATTTTAATCTTGCCCTTGAAGTGACGGCTTAACCGCAGCCACAACATCCAGCATCGATTAATGATCATGCATGTATTGTTCTACTGATTGTTCTATACATGTGGACTACATGTTTTAGGTCACGTGTAGTTAAATGTGGCAAATGTTTCAAGGGTTCCAGGTATCTCCACATGCCATTGCTCTGCTCCTCAGTTTAATTATCCGATACACCAGTACACACCTCTTCGAACCTTACGTCCCCCTATTAAAAGTGGGGGGGGGGGGGCGAATGTCCACACACGCTGGATCATCTGTATGATCTACTTGGAATTCGCTTCTACAAGCCACCAAAGACAGCAGTTCAGATTATATATTAAAACAGAATCTTAAACCCTAATTTACCCGTACTTATTTACATAAAAGTTTCATCTTGAGCATTTTGGGGTTTTTTAAATTTATTTGGCGCCATAACCCCTAATGACATTACATAGAAGCAGCGGTTCAACACAAATTTTAAGGACTCTTTGCCCTGTTTTTGACTAGTGAGTCCTGCTTAACCTGGTTAACATCCTGTGAACAAAGAGGGGCAGAAAACCCAGCTCACAGAGTACTCAACTGATCTACGAATCTTGTGAAATCCGGGATTTTGTGTGGCTTGGGCTTTACACCAAATCAGCAAATAAATTTGAAGATTTTGATGGTCGAAATTACGACTTCACAAGCAAGTGCAACCGTACTTTTCTGACCACACAAACAGACAAAGTTATGAAGGATGCATTACTGCTCGATCAGTCTCGAATGTGGATCCTTTTCGTTTCTTTATAATCTTGTTGAATTCTAAGTGTACAATGTATTGAAAAGAACTGAGGAAGTCGCTGATTTCTCGCTTGATGGACTAAAGTAAAGCTAATCCAAAAAATTATATTGTCTGTTTCTTCATCCTACATTGAATTTATAACGGTACTACTGTAAATATGTCCAGAAAACGATAGTGGATATGCCTGGCTGACGCTATTCGTTCCGCTTGCGTTCGGCGGCCAGCAAGCTAGTCCAGATAGGACCGTCTGGGTCAACTTAGGATTTCAATGCGGACTATCAAAAGATGTTGCCGACATTATGATATCATTGTTGTCGTTTCAGCTCCCTGGTAAATTACTTTTTATGTCTCTATTGTAGTTTGTATGTCATAGCATTCTTGTGCATGTGTTCATGAAAAAAATAAAATTGATTTCGTCTTCAGAACAATTTTTTATTTACATGAGTCACGAAAATAAAAATGATACAATGATGGAGGAATGTAGGGTATAAATCTAAATAAGAAGAGCCATCAATGCATTGATATTCCTCAAAGACGAGGTATAATCAGTCCGTAAATTACAAAAGTTAAGGAATCATTGTTGAAACGGGATTCACATATCGATCAGAATTCTTAAGTCTTTATTTACGTAAACTATTGGCTAGGATCAAAAGAAGAATTTAAAGCGAAATCGATACTTCTCCTCTAATCAGCTAATAGACATCCTAACTTTCATCAAAAGATCTTTTGCCTATTATTATAATAACAGAATAGTAGGGCTCATATAGGCCTACTTCGAGTCGAAACCTCAAGGTTTCAGAAACTACGACAGAAATACGGAAGCTTGTAAGTGCATCACGAAGGCGAGTTAAATAGGTTTCAGGCAGTCCTACGGGGGGTTTTACATTCAGCATGAAGGTGAGTTTCAACTCACTTTGGCGCCTTGTTTGAGACGAGAATGCGAGAAGACGATACACAAACTCGTCTCAAGCTCTAAATGCAGATATGGTTAATAATTTCCTTTGCCTGATCGGAGGAGACCGTCCTATTCAATGTTGAATTTTAAAAAATTGTTCTAGAAAGTTCAAATGTTCATGAAGTTTATCTTTACATTTTGCAAGACTCGAACTTAGATTGTCTCATGTGTCCCATGTGTATGACTATTTGATTTGTGTAATATATTTGGAATGAAACACTTATCAATTTACACATTACCATTGTATAGTTTCGAAAATTAGAAACGTGATTTGAATTGTCTCTTGGGAGCGAGTGATGTCTGAATGGCATATGTTTGATCATCCTTTTCACGATAAAAATACAATTGAACGCTTTGTCGGGGTGTGAAGAGTTTTAATGTAAACATAAAAATTATTGCTGAAATGACAACTTTATGTTCGATGATTCTTTTGTAATTCATATGGTATCATAGACGTTACCGTACATAAAAAAAAAACAGAGATAAAAAATGTGTACATTTTGAATTCAAAATAATGCTTTCAAAGCAGCATTGTCAATTATTCAAGTCCCGACCACTCCCTAAAAACGCACAATTTTGTTGTGACGTAAATTGCGGAGCAATGGTCCCTGATGTAAATATCGCCCATATTTTAAACGACATGCTCAAAGAGCAAATTTGTTTGATTTCATTAGAACCATATTGAACTGATTCCTAAAGAGCTAACATGTCTAAAAATAAAAATCTTATTCATATCAATGTATATCGCTAAGCTCTAATAGAAGAATATCATCTTGAAGTCATCAAACTCTTCTTCAGATGGATGTCCAACTCGCAAGGCCAACAGTATAATATGATTATCAAGACAGAATTATATTTCATAAGAAATTTCATATTCCGTTGTCTGGGTGACGAACGCAGGTGGCGTTTGCTCTACCAAGCACCTGAACCAGTTTATATCAGTGTGGCCAAGGTGGAAGAAAGTGGGAGGGTTATCACGTAACAATTATGGCTATTTGGGTCATAACATAAGTCTGTAACTCCATCATTCATTGAATATTGTAAAATCGATAAAACCACAAAGATTTTTTTTAAAAAAAAACGTCACTGAAAGTTCTGAGGAGAAAGACCAGAAAAAGCATAAAACCAGCGATAGCAGTTAAGAGATAATGAATTTTCATCTTCAGAAAAGGTACATAGATTTCACCATAGTTATAATTTTGCAAATTGTAAAATTGTTCTACAAAGTTGTTTTTTTGGCTTTGTCATAAAGCTATCCGGATTTTCAGAATAAATTATTCCAGTAAAGGGATGAACAAGATTGGCCGCCCCTTTTCAGGGGATAAAGAAGTCCACCTGCAAAAAGGTTGTTTTAATTATCTTTTTATGTAGGTCAGGACTCTATTTAAAAAGGAACTTTTGTCAATATTTGGAGCCCCTGTCGGAGTATCTATTGCGGACTGTTTTGTTCATATATTTGTTAGTATTGTTGAAACCACAAGTTGGGTCAACCTTCTTTCGATTAGTTGTGTGCCGACATGAAATGAGTGAATGGGTATATACAATTATATAGGTCAAAGCAAAGAGCCATTCCTTTCAGAAGAATATATTCTGTGAACCGGCGTCGAAGAATTCCCCGTGGAAACTTACCGTCAATTTTATTTGACATTAGTGGGAGATGAGAAAAACGATATGACAGGAAAGAAAGAAGAGCAAAACAAAACCAAACACACAATTGGCAAATGAGGGAGAGAGGGGCAAACCAGCAGATTTACATTTATCACTTTTTCAATATGATTTCCGATATATTGCAGACCCCTGTCATGAAATTATGTACTAAACTTTCGTAAAAGAAGTCCGATCCAATCATCCAAGTCATTGAAACCCAAGAATAAGGTCAACGTATTTGTGGCACTTACACCTTTTAACGGGGCGCGGGAGCCAAAGTGGTTTGCTTGGACGTAAACGCTAAGATAATCTGGACTTACCATTTAGAAATCCTGCCCTAAGCTAATTCTTTGTAGCCTGGTTAACATATACCCAGGAAAAGACGAATCTTTCAAGTTTAAAAGTTATGATAAGCAGTATGAAAGATATTTACAGAATTTTGACCAACTAGTTTGAAGATTAAACACGTATAAGTAGGAGGAGGCATGTTTTCTGAGTTTTCTGAGTTGCACTTAAAAAAAAACATTTTATGCAAGTGGGCTCAAATAGACAGAATCCTAGCTCCAAATTGGTGCCTGATTAGATTTAAATTAATAAGCAATTTTATCAGATAATGTTTCATTTTAATATGTTGACAGTTATTACCAGGATGATGTTGCCTTTCTGACGTCGGTATGATTATAAATTGCACAGAACTCCCCTTTGCGTGTTGCTACTTTGAATAGGGGATGTATTTTGCTCCAAATGTGTGGGAATTACTGAATTATCTACACCAGATAAGCATCTTGAGTTAGGCCGATTTACTGCTTCCTTTGAACCGTTACTTTACCGCCATTGACTGGTAAAAATCTGCGTTATTGTTCAGACCAAACCCAACTATTAATCCTCAATACGTGTACCACCTCCAATTTTAAAAGAGTATATAGCAAAGTTATTATCATCGCATGTATCAATGCATGTAGCAATACATAGTGATACAGGAATGAACAGCCCAACATTCACGCATAGCCGGTGTGTAGCCAGCTTTTCCCCCAGTATGATAAGGCACACTGTATGTTTTCAGATCAATTTCTTTGTCCAGATTCATTGTCCAATACGACGAAAAGATGAAAAAACTTAACCTGCGTTTGTATGGGGGTTGTGGGCATAATGGGATAGAATGTGAGCATGAAATACCAATTAGATTGCAATAGTTTGAAATAAAAACGTGTGACAAATGTTCCGAATTATCTTTAAGATAACTCGCTTTACCTTGAACTTATAATTAAAACTTGCCTAATAAGAAATGATTAAGAATAGGTATTGCGCTATTAGAGCAGGCCTAGATGACGTCTGTCTGATCAGAGCGATCGATAGTTATCACAACATATTTGCTTTAATTCCATAACTTTTTAGTTCACACGCAGGTCTATACATCACAATTTGTCACGTTTAGGAATGCGCAGTCGTCTAATATTGATCCAACACGCAGTCACGATTGTTATCGAATTCATGAATTCCCTGATCAGTGATTGTGAATAGACGAACAAAAATAACAACCTTAAGACTTGTTATGATTACAGATTGCAATGTATTTGCTTGCTCCAAATGGTACTTTTGTCCGCATATTTGTTTGTTCACTCCGATTAGCACTCTATAATTTGTATTTTATTCGTGAGGTTTTTATCCAAATGTGTGAGGTCACAGAATGAATAGGACCGTCGGGTGTTTTTGCAGATTTTCGTCATATTTTGGTGTCCCCCGTTGGCCTGGTTATCAAAGCAAGGTATCGTGAGAGAAGGAGGAGGAATGTTCTGGTGGAAAAGTGTGATGGTGTATAAACAACATTACAGTGAAACCACCTGTAATGTACTGATGAAATGATGAAAACATCTCGAATGTGGGTGTTCTGGGGCCTGTAACATATACATGTGAATTATGCAATTAAACTTACGGTGAATATTAACTGTCAGGCTATGGCAAAATGTATGCACAATAGATATTATTAATTGCAGATTTGATCAGTTCACTTTATGTTACACTGGTGTTGTATGTTACTAGTCGTGTTATGCCACTGGTCTTATAGTTCAACGTTAAGGTCCCAGCACACCAAACACGGCACGGCGTAACGGAACGGTCTTTACGCAGTATCTTGGTTGTTATTGGCCAACGCGCTCCTCCGCGCAAAGGATCTTCAACAATTGGCCAATCACAGGTGAGACATCGCGTAAATACCGTGCCTTGATGCCGTGCCGTGTTTGGTGTGCCCAGGCCTTTAGAGTGATGAGTTCTCTTCTAAAGCATGAGCTGCATGGCCATCCACCTGTCCATGTCAAAATAATGCCCCAAATCCTTCGTAAAAGGTGACCGGTATTAGAAGACAGATTTTCTGATAGAATTCAAACCGGTTGAAGGCATTTCATAAGACTTCTCACGAATTCTACTTTTAGGTCCAGATTTATTGAAAAATAACAAGACTATCGTTAAAGGCATAATCAAGTAAACCAAAAGCCACATACTTTAATTTCTTACAAAAAATTGTGTTGATAACCTTGACCCACCTACTATTCTTGTTCTTAATTTCAAGGTTTAATTTTAGAACGCGACTATTCGATTACGAGCAGAAATAGTGAAACAAAATACCACCACTGGACTACGATGTACTGTCACGACACGCTCAGACCTTACCGGACAAGCCCCCAAATGTCACGCTAGATTTCAGTTGCTTTGTACATAATTACTGTGATACAACCTTAATACACATTTATTTGTAGCACGATGCAAAATTTCGAAGGTGCCTTCCAAACATGAGTAGTGATTCCTTAATTATAGTTATCGTGGAGGCTAAAACCATTATGAAGCATTTTAATCATAATCATTGACAATGTTTTTCATTCTTTTCACAATTTCTTTGCAGCCTTGGATACGGAAAATGCGCCGGTTAAGAAGCAGGTGTTCGAGCTGTTATCAGCTCTGTGCATGTACTCGGCTGATGGATACGCGCGGGCCATCGATGCATTGGAACATTATAAGGTAAGTCGTTGTTTATAAACTCGAAAAATTATAGAGAGCAACAAAATTGTATACTTGCGGATAAACCTTCGGATGAGCACGCATCAGTCTATTGATATGATGGAAAACTACAAGACGAAGATTACATTTTACCTTGTCCTTGAAGAACAAGAATTAATTCGTTCATTTATGAACCAGTATTCATTTAAAAACTGAACGAAGAATGTTGACATGTTGCCTACTGAAGTTCTTCATCGGTATTATGCATGAGCACAGACTGACCGATTTCTTTATTCATCCTCCACCACCACTGATCAAAAGCTTTTCCAATTAGGTAATTTAGGCAATGTCTTGAGTAAAAAGAAGACTTTCGATAAATATTCTGACAATCTCAACGTGGTCATGGTGTGATTGTTCTATGTACGTGCAAAGTGTGGAAGAAAATGATTTTATAAATTGCCAGAGACTTAAGTTTGTTGAAGAATGTCGCCAACTTATATTGTGTGGTGCAAAATATGCTAGTTAATGTCGTTAGAAACCTTATAGTAGTCGATAGTATGCAGACGAGCTCGAACCGATAAAACATACAACCCTGGTGCTGAGTTGATTACATTTTTGTAGACAGGATTTTATATTCTAATTGATTTATCTTTGGCACCATAAAACTCATGGACTATCCCAAATGTATGCATGCATTTTCACCTTGTTCGCAAAAAAGGGTTCCCGACTTGTAAAATATTTTTCTTTCTCATTGAAACTTGGTAATCAAAACACCTTTTATTGTACGTGTTGTTAACCTCTGGATGACACAAACTGATTATGTAAATGACTTCAACCAGACTGATTCAGCATAAGCTTGTGATGATGTCCATTATAGGAATCATGGCGTTCCGAGGTCACATTTTGTGCTCCGAAAGATTGCGTTTTTCAATTTGTTCAGCCGTCCAGTTTGCAATTAAGGAACTCAATATGGTATTTTTTTTTTTTACTTGTATGAAGAATATAATACCTTTATCTTGTTCCCCGCCTTGTTTGTCACATATGTGTACACACATGGGTACACACAAGGGAACACACACACACACACACACACATATATATACACACAGACACACACACACACACACACACACTCCTAAGTACACTTACACACACTCATATGCGCGCACACGCGCACACGCACACATGCACATACGCGCAAAAACAAGTTAAGTTTTCCATCTCGTTCGATAGGTGTTAAGTAGCGCGTTTGGCATTTCACGATAACATTTTAACCCATTGACTTCTGTAACCAAGAAGGTCCTGCTCATAGTCTATGGGAATTATGGAATTCAGTACTCAATGGATTAAGAAATACGAAGGATTTACACATTTGTTTTTAATAAGATGAAATATGCATAGATGATAGAAGAATCATGGAAGTTTTTGATGAGTAAAGCATGTAAAACATGTAAAAGAACATTGTTTATAACTAGCTTAATGGATCCTTCATCGCTCGGATTCATTTATACAAAAGATATATATAAAAATATATATATACCACTTGGAAAACTGAATACGAAAGGGAAAGTTAAATATTATTTGCATTACATTTGAGTTTTACCACGGGGAAATATACTCTGCTTTCGAAAGATTCACGTAAGTTTTTTTCTCCATTACGATAAAATACTCCAGCTAATTCCACAATGTTTCACACTTCTTGATCAATTGCTTCTTTGGTCGGACGAAAGAAAGTCAGAAATAGTTCTGATGCGATTATAGGTCACTCCAAATGTTGTTTTCTTTTATAACAAAAAAAAGACCAAAAAGAAGAAAAAAGAGCTTTCCACCGTTATTTTGAAATTTTGAAAGAAAAAAGAAATCTGTATGGTAGCTCGAAGGCTGTGATGAGACCCCTTTTCTTTTATCTGAAGTGTGAAAAATCAGATTGACAAGAAATGCCTCAGAAGAGCCACTTCTCCAATTTGCGAAGGACCCTCTACTCGATACACAAACAAACCAAACACAATTATTCGAATGGTATTACTGGACGCAATAGAAATCATTTGTTAAGAGAAATCAAAATGCGGAGTGTATGCGATTGTAAACTCAATGAACAAAAAAAAATCCGTGGGAAGTGGTCGGGATTTTCGGTTATGCAATAATGATGACTTGAGAAGTTTGTTAAGTCTTATTGGCAGATCTTTTCTTTGCGGATCAAATTGCTTTGGATTTTTTTTTTGTCCTTTCCTGCCTGGCTAATAATCTGCCGATCACTTAAAAAGCATGTAGCGTTGGATAAGAAACATACCGGACGGGGAATAAAAGTGGTGCATTACAAATTATCAGCATGTCACCTGAATGACTGTTTTCAGCTTCACAATCTTCAGAACGAAGTGTTTTTTTTATCACTTCTCACAACTCTAGGCCTGTTGGGGAATGTAGTGATTACATTTTGAAGTCTTGATCAAATATAGGTGACATTATAGCCACCACCAAGAAATGAACAAAGTGCTTAGTGCTTTCAGCCTGTGTCGGCCCAGCGGGTTTTTTCATTTATTAAAAAAACGCTCGATGGACGCACAAAGACGCAGGCCATACGGTGTACTGACGTTCGGCGTACGCTGGGCGGACGCAGGCTAAAAGCGCATAGTTGTGAGTGGACCATTAGAACCATTGCTGTTGAATTATACACAATTGGGCGGTATTTCACCAAGATACGAATAACTTCACTAACGCTCTTAAGAATGACTAGTATCAGTTCTTGTGATGAATACGGGTAATATCCGGGATCATTGAGCACAAGAACGGATATACCACTCATTCTTAACATGCTTAAAGTCGTTCATTAGTAATTCCTACCTTGGTGAAACACTACCCAACTGATGTTAGGAAATAGATTCAGCATAACGTGAACATTGGATCAATTTTGACAGAGAGCAACCCGGAGAGAAAATCTATTTAACACTGCTTAAAGCTGATGCAGATTTGCATTCATAATATAAAGCCGTTACTAATTCTGTGATGCGTCTTTCAACCAAAGGTAACCTACATTTTACTGACCCGTTAAGGAAGAGCTATCATTATGCTAAAGTAAGACCACGAACCCGTGAAGCTGACATGAAACGATTATTCCTCTCCAAACCTGCTCTGATCTGCAGGAAGATTTGCCAAATTGACACGATACACCTCTCCCCAAATCCAATTTCGTAGCTATGGTGTCTTTTAAGTTAATATTCTCTCATTTTATGGAGCCGTCCATCTAGTTTATGTCTACAGACCCTATCTAGTCATTTTGCTTAGTGACGCTTTCGAATGGGAGTGGATTTGTCCGAAAGGGTGTCTAAAATACTTATAACGTCCATTTGCCACGCTACAACCGGTGTAAGCGACAAACTTTTCTTCAGACACAATTACCCTCAGACGCAGCATCAACTTGGGTGGAATAACTTTGTATTTGTAGACTATCGGCTTGCAATACTGAGGCCATGTTGAAATACCAGAGGAGAGTGTGTTATGATGTGCATTTGAGAGAAGAATATACTGTTGATTCAATTTAGTATGCAAAGCTTAAACCGCCTACTTAATCCATTTAAGGAAAATCATTCCTTCTATAAGTCATTTACAAGGGATTTTATTTTTGCATACCTTACTTTAAGGTGACATTTAGATGAATTACCTTATGACAATCATAATGTCGGAAACGAAACCCTCAGAATGCGTTATTGCTTTGTTGATATCTCATATTTTAATTATTTACTTTTTCATTAGGCATGATTACAAGACATTCAAACTAATTTAGCAAAATAGTCCGGTTCTTTGTTTCAAATATTTGCAGATTACCATTTGATAAGCTTGGTATGAAATAAGAAACCTTTTCTCAAGAAACTTTGATCGCAAGTTATGTTGCTTTATCTAAAAAAAAATCTAAGTGCACAAAACTAGTTTAAGATCTACCGTAGATATAAGCATGATTCCGCATCAATCACTTCTACAATTCTTGCTTTAATTTTGTTATCATTCTTGTGTGTCGCCAATATTTGATTCATACCGAGTGTGACTGCGTCAAATGTTAATCCAATAATTTGCTTCATTTTGCATCATTTATAAAATGAGTTATAAAGCTGAGTCAACTTCACTTCTCTAATTTCGGTCATTGTTTACCTCTTTATTAATGTTTTTGTAATCTTCATCTCATTTCTGTCTCTTTCACTGTTTTAAGGGGTTAGTTTGATCATAACCTAAGTGCTTTTATTAACGCAAGAGTTATATTATCTATCTAGCTATTATCAAAGAAATTTCGCCATGTCCCATTACTTCTTAAAGCCCGTGTATAGTTTTGGTAAAGATTAAAGAAATGTGAATTTTGGGGATATATACCATGACATATAGTTTGTATACACATTTCAAGATCATAGCATAATTTTCTAC